>JACEEZ010021262.1:35000-42532 GCA_016584305.1 Chionoecetes opilio | reverse complement strand
TTTATCGTTTGGTAGTCTTTATCGTGTATGGTAGCTTATGGTAGTGGTAGTTTATCGTGGTATGATAGTCTTTATCGTGTAGTGTCTTATTAGTCTTTATCGTGGTAGTGGTAGGTTTTATCGTGGTAGATGGTGTCTTTATCGTGGTAGTGGTAGTCTTTATCGTGGTAGTGGTAGTCTTTTCTGGTAGTGGTATAGTTGGTAGTCTTTATCGTGGTAGTGTAGTCTTTATCGTGGTAGTGGTAGTCTTTATCGTGGTTTAGTGGTTGTAGTCTTATCGTGGTAGTGGTAGTCTTTTCGTGGTAGTGGTAGTCTTTATCGTGGTAGTGGTAGTCTTTATCGTGGTAGTGGTAGTCTTTTCGTGGTAGGGTTTAGTCTTTATCGGGTAGTGGTAGTCTTTATCGTGGTAGTGGTAGTCTTTCTCGTGGTAGTGGTAGTCTTTATCGTGGTAGTGGTAGTCTTTATCGTGGTAGTGGTAGTCTTTATCGTGGTAGTGGTAGTCTTTATCGTGGTAGTGGTAGTCTTTATCGTGGTAGTGGTAGTCTTTATCGTGGTAGTGGTAGTCTTTATCGTGGTAGTGGTAGTCTTTATCGTGGTAGTGGTAGTCTTTATCGTGGTAGTGGTAGTCTTTATCGTGGTAGTGGTAGTCTTTATCGTGGTAGTGGTAGTCTTTATCGTGGTAGTGGTAGTCTTTATCGTGGTTAGTGAGTTTGGTAGTGTCTTATCGTGGTATGGTAGTTTCGTGGTAGGTCGTCTTATCGTGGTAGTGGTAGTCTTTCTCGTGGTAGTGGTAGTCTTTCTCGTGGTAGTGGTAGTCTAAATCGTGGTAGTGGTAGTCTTTATCGTGGTAGTGGTAGTCTTTATCGTGGTAGTGGTAGTCTTTATCGTGGTAGTGGTAGTCTTTATCGTGGTAGTGGTAATCTTTATCGTGGTAGTGGTAGTCTTTATCGTGGTAGTGATAGTCTTTATCGTGGTAGTGGTAGTCTTTCTCGTGGTAGTGGTAGTCTTTCTCGTGGTAGTGGTAGTCTTTTAGTCGACAAAAAAAAGGGAATGAGGAACAGGATACTAAATAAACACATCACTAAAAATAAAAGTAAGAAAAACCAAAGTAATTTAAAGAATAAAATCAGAAAAACTAAAGCAAATTCCAGAGAGACTAAGAGAAGAGCAACAAAACAGAACCAGTAGTTGTCTTTATGTTGTCTTCACCTATCAATGCAAATAACAATAATGGGAAAAACAAAGACAATTAAAGACAGTAAGACAAGAGAACAACACAACAAAACAGAACAAGTGGTTGTCTTTATCGTGCCAAAAGACCCAAAAAAAAGGTCATGAGGACTAGGATGCTAAATAAACACACCACTAAAAATAAAAGTGAGAAAATCAAAAGAAAATTTAAGAATAAAATGAGAAAAACTAAGAAATTCAAGAAGAGAGAGGAGAAGAGAACAATGACAACGCTCTCATCAGACGTCAATAAGACAAAAAATAAATAAAGAATAAAGTAAGTAAAGTAGTAGTACGTAAGTAAAGTAGTAGTACGTAAGTAAAGTAGTAGTACGTAAGTAAGTAAAGTAGTAGTAAAGTAGTAGTACGTTAGGAAAGTAGTAGTACGTAAGTAAAGTAGTAGTACGTAAGTAAAGTAGTAGTACGTAAGTAAGTAAAGTAGTAGTACGTAAGTAAAGTAGTAGTACGTAAGTAAAGTAGTAGTACGTAAGTAAAGTAGTAGTACGTAAGTAAAGTAGTAGTACGTAAGTAAGTAAAGTAGTAGTAAAGTAGTAGTACGTTAGGAAAGTAGTAGTACGTAAGTAAGTAAAGTAGTAGTAAAGTAGTAGTACGTAAGTAAAGTAGTAGTACGTAAGTAAAGTAGTAGTACGTAAGTAAAGTAGTAGTACGTAAGTAAGTAAAGTAGTAGTACGTAAGTAAAGTAGTAGTACATAAGTAAAGTAGTAGTACGTAAGTAAAGTAGTAGTACGTAAGTAAAGTAGTAGTACGTAAGTAAAGTAGTAGTACGTAAGTAAAGTAGTAGTACGTAAGTAAGTAAAGTAGTAGTACGTAAGTAAAGTAGCAGTACGTAAGTAAAGTAGTAGTACGTAAGTAAAGTAGTAGTACGTAAGTAAAGTAGTAGTACGTAAGTAAAGTAGTAGTACGTAAGTAAGTAAAGTAGTAGTACGTAAGTAAAGTAGTAGTACGTAAGTCAAGTAGTAGTACGTAAGTAAAGTAGTAGTACGTAAGTAAAGTAGTAGTACGTAAATAAAGTTGTAGTACGTAAATAAAGTAGTAGTACGTAAGTAAAGTAGTAGTACGTAAGTAAAGTAGTAGTACGTAAATAAAGTAGTAGTACGTAAGTAAAGTAGTAGTACGTAAATAAAGTAGTAGTACGTAAATAAAGTAGTAGTACGTAAGTAAAGTAGTAGTACGTAAGTAAAGTAGTAGTACGTAAATAAAGTAGTAGTACGTAAATAAAGTAGTAGTACGTAAGTAAAGTAGTAGTACGTAAGTAAAGTAGTAGTACGTAAGTAAGTAAAGTACGTAAATAAAGTAGTAGTACGTAAGTAAAGTAAGTGAAGTAAAGTAAACACAAATATTTAAAAACTTCGAAAGAAAAAGATGAGGAATATAATAAGAAATCGACGCATCAATAAAAATAAGAATAATGAGAAAAACAAAGAAATTTAGAGAGAGTAAGAGAGTAGAAGAGCGACACAATAGAACAAGTGGCTGTCTTTACGTGGCCGTGGACGAGTCACCCTCACGCGGCGGAAAGAACAATAGGATGACAAGGGGAGGAAATTTCACGCTTTGGATGCTTGGAACGATAATGTTGAATGATTCTAATAGAGAGGGGGATTTCCGACCCTCCTGTAGGGGAAGAGAGGGGGAGTGGGGAGGGGAAGAGGGGGAGGATCGAAGGGGAAGAGAGGGAGGGAAGGGGGAGGGTCGAGGCCAGATTACTGTGATATTAGAGGCTTTATCATTTTGATAGAACCAATTTTTCTTATCGGTTCCACAGGGCTCGGATCTCCCCACTGGGATCTAGGCAAGGGGAGACTGTTATGTTCTGAAGGGGAGGCTAAACGGCGTCTGCGTGAGGCATATGGTGTCTCTCGCTCTCTCTCTCTCACACACACACACACACACACACACACACACACACACACACACACACACACACACACACACACCTCTCTCTCTCTCTCTCTCTCTCTCTCTCTCTCTCTCTCTCTCTCTCTCTCTCTCTCTCTCTCTCTCTCTCTCTCTGGTCTATTTTCATATTCTTCCCTCTCTTCTTTTTGATGTTTTCCAATATATCCTCTCTGCTTTCTTTACTTTTGTCTTATCTTCTCTCTCTCTCTCTCTCTCTCTCTCTCTCTCTCTCTCTCTCTCTCTCTCTCTCTCTCTCTCTCTCTCTCTCTCTCTCTCTCTCTCTCCCTTTTAGTCTCATTTCCATTATTTTCAGCTTTTCTTACTTTCTTTAATATATTTTTTTAATATTTCTTACCACACATTTCTGTATATTCTTTTTTTCTGTTTCTATAAGTCTATTCTCTCTCTCTCTCTCTCTCTCTCTCTCTTCTCTCTCTCTTCTCTCTCTCTCCTCTCTCTCTCTCTCTCTCTCTCTCTCTCTCTCTCTCTCTCTCTCTCTCTCTCTCTCTCTCTCTCTCTCTCTCTCTCTCTCTCTCTCTCTCTCTCTCTCTCTCCTCTTTCCTCTCTCTCTCTCTCTCTCTCTCTCTCTCTCTCTCTCTCTCTCTCTCTCTCTCTCTCTCTCTCTCTCTCTCTCTCTCTCTCTCTCTCTCTCTCTCTCTCTCTCTCTCTCTCCCTCTCTCTCCTCTCTTCTCTCTCTCTCTCTCTCTCTCTCTCTCTCTCTCTCTCTCTCTCTCTCTTCTCCTCTCTCTCTCTCTCTCTCTCTCTCTCTCTCTCTCTCTCCTCTCTCTCTCTCTCTCTCTCTCTCTCTCTCTCTAACGCCCCCACGAAAGGCCAGAAAATTAAAGTGAGAGAAGCGAGAGAGGAACAGGCTGACGGAGGAGGAGGAGGAGGAGGAGGAGGAAGAAGAGGAGGAGGAGGAGGAGGAGGAGGAGGAGGAGGAGGAGGAGAGGAGGAGGAGGAGGAGGAGGAGGAGGAGGAGCGCAAGAGGTGGGAAGTGGAGAGAAAATAAAAGAATGAAGAAGGCTCGGTGGCTTACAGATGAGAAGATTCTGCCTTCTTATATAGACACACTTTTCTTCTTCTTCTTCTTTATTTTTGTTCTTTTTAGTTCTTCATCTTCTTTGTTTATGTTGTTGTTATTCTTCTTCATTTTCTTCTTTGTTATTGGTCTCCTTCCTCTTCTTCTTCTTGTTTGTTTTTGTTATCTCCTTATTCTTGTATTTCTTCTTTGTTTTTGTTATCTTTCCTCTCTTCTATTTCTTCTTCTTTGTTTTTTTCCTTCATTATCTCTTTTTTTTCTTTGTTTTTGTTCTCGTTACTCCCTTTTATTTCTTCTTCTTTCTTTTTTTTCCCTCATTATCTCTTTTTTTTCTTTGTTTTTGTTATCTTTCCTCTTCTATTTCTTGTTCTTTGTTTTTTTCCCCTTCATTATCTCTTTTTTTTCTTTGTTTTTGTTATCTTTCCTCTTCTATTTCTTCTTCTTAGTTTTTTTTTCCTTCATTATTTCTTTTTTTTCTTTGTTTTTGTTATCTTTCCTCTTTTATTTCTTCTTCTGTTTTTTTTCCCTTCATTAGGTATCTCTTTTTTTTCCTTTTCTTTTTTTCTCCTTACTCTTTTATTTCTTCTTCTTTGTTGTTGTTCTCCTTACTCTTCTATTTCTTCTTCTTTATTTTTCTTCTCCATATTTTTTCTTCATTCTCTTATATTTCTGCTTCTTTTTTCTTCATATTTTTATTTCTTCCTATTTCCTTTTTTTATCTTCTTAAGTTGTTTTTGTTCTTCATCTTTTATCTTCTTCTTTTCTTCAGTCTTCTTTTTTCACATTATTTTAGTCCAATAGAATACCAAAGAAAGGTTGACTGTAATTCCTAACCTAACCTAACCTAACCTAACCTAACCTAACCTAACGAAGAGCCAAACAGAAAATAATGAGTCGGATCTATTTATATTTTTCAATTTTTTCGTCTTAAACCTGTAATAATTTGTTTAAAGATTATCATACAATCTATTTTTCCAGATTTCAGAAGGTATGTTTCTTTCATTATTTTCGTCTGTTATAATGAGTATCAATCGCCTTTTCATTTCCATAATAAGAGAGGTTTAATATGTCTTAGAAAAACTCCTAATGCAAACTTTTAGTTATGCTAATTCGTTTTAATTCCTTTAATTCTTATCATAAAGTTGTTGTTTTGGGTGATTTGTGCATGAGGAACATTGTCTCATGCGTGTTTTGGGGTGAAATAACTATCATTAATTCACTTACGTTATTGTCATCGTAAAAACTGTTCATTGTGCTGCTGATGGAAAGGAACAGTAGTGTTTGGCACTGTTGTGTTGTTGTCTGCTTGTTTGTTGTCTGTGTGCTGTGTCTTTTCGTGTGTGTTGTTTGTGCTGTGCCGTTCTCCAATATACCCTAATCCCACTACCGACATATCCTTAATGCCCACTACATAATACCCTATGGAGGCATTATCTAACTCTCTTCTCTCTCTCTCTCCTCTCTCTCTCTCTCCTCTCTTCTCTCCCCCTTCTTCTCTCTCATCTTCTCTCTCCCCCCTCACCACAATCACCATCATCATCTTACCTCCCTTACCTTCCTATTTTTGATCTTCTTGCCTCTATCTATCCTCTTCCCTCCTATTTCCTTCATCCTTGCGTCTGTCTCACATACGTATATTCCTCCTTTACTTCCTTTTTTATCTATTCATCCTTCCTCTATCCCTCCCCTATCCACCCTTCCCTCCTTCTTCATACCCTTCCCTCCTTCCCTCCCTCCTTCTTTCCCTCTCTTCCCTCCCTTTTTCCTCCTTCCCTCCCTCCTTTCCTCCCTCCCTTCCCTCCCTCTTTCCATCTTTCCCTCCCTCTCTCACTTCTATCCTTCCCTCCTTCTTCTCTCTTTACCTCCCTCCTTCTTCTCCCTCTCCTTCTCCCTCTCTCCTTTTCTCTCCTCCTTCCTCTCCTTCTCTCCCCTCTCTCTCCTCCTCTCTCTCTCTCCCTCTCCTCTCTCTCTCCTCCTCTCTCCTCTCTCTCTCTCTCTCTCTCTCTCTCTCTCTCTCTCTCTCTCTCTCTCTTCTCTCTCTCTCTCTCTCTCTCTCTCTCCTCTCTCTCTTTCTCTCCCCTCTCTCTCTCTCTCTCTCTCTCTCTCTCTCTCTCTCTCTCTCTCTCTCTCTCTCTCCTCCTCTCTCTCTCCTCTCTCTCTCTCTCTCTCTCTCTCTCCCCTCTCTCGCTCCCTCTCTCTCTCCTCTCTCTTCTCCTCTCTCTCTCTCTCTCTCTCTCCTCTCTCTCTCTCTCTCTCTCTCTCTCTCTCTCTCTCTCCTCTCTCTCTCTCTCTCTCTCTTCTCCTTCCTCGCCCTCACAATCACTTTAATTTCTTACTACGAGAAGAAAAAAAGTTTCGCCACAAGGGTCATTGGTGCTCCCTCCCTGACCTGAGTGACCTCGTAAACGTGTATCCGATGACCCTTTTTACCCTTGTAGCTCGTGACCCGCCAACGTGACCTGACCTCCCCCTCCTATTTGGTCATTTTCCCTTCCTCTCACTCTCTCTCCCTTTTTTTTTTTTTTTTTAATTCTTTTTATTGTAACTCCCATGACCCTTTTTACCCTTGTAGCTCGTGACCCGCCAACGTGACCTGACCTCCCTCTCCTATTTGGTCATTTTCCCTTCCTCCCTCTCTCTCACTTTTTATTTTTATTATTATTTTTTTAAACATTTATTAATCACACATATGGGCAGAATATATCAATGACACTAACTCAACAATGGATTAAAAACAAGGTCTTTTTTCCCATACATATATCCTGTAAAAGTATAGATAGATAGATAGATATTTTATTGATATATAGATATTATATTTATACATATAACCTCACAGATACACACACGAATCTCCCTTAGAAGCACAAGCGATGCCCAGGTATACAATAGTAACAGTAACTGTCCAGTGATAGTAATAGTAATAGTCCAGTAACACAATGTATCCCTATGTACAGGAACTACCACGTGTAGGTCTCACAGCGTCTTGTGTAGCTTCCTTATGTTCTTATGTTTTTATATATCCTGTAGAAGTTAACATATACCTCACTCATACACACACGAATCTCCCTTAGAAGCTCCAGCGATGCCCAGTAACAATGTATCCCTATATACATGTGCAGGAACCACGTATAGGTCTCACGGCGTCTTGTAACTTCCTTATGTTCTTATGTTCTTATATATCTTGTAGAAGTTAACATATACCTCACTCATACACACACGAGTCTTCCTTAGAAGCTCCAGCGATGCCCAGTAACAATGTATCCCTATGTACATGTGCAGGAACCACGTATAGGTCTCACGGCGTCTTGTAACTTCCTTATGTTCTTATGTTCTTATATATCTT
>JACEEZ010021262.1:20000-32500 GCA_016584305.1 Chionoecetes opilio | reverse complement strand
ACCCACCACCACCACCACCACCACCACCACCACCACCACCACACACCACCACCACACCACCACATCCAACCACCACCACACACCACCACCAACCACACCACCACCACCACACCACCCACCACCACCACCACCACCACCACCCCACCACACCACACCACCCACACCACCACCACCAACCACCACCACACACCACCACCACCACCACCACCACCACCACCACCACACCACCACCACACCACCAACACCACCACACCACCCACCACCACCCCACCACACACCACCACCACCACCACCACACCACCACCACCACCACCACCACCACCACCACCAACCACCACCACCACCCACCACCACCACCACCACCACCACCACCACCACCACCACCCCACCACCCCAACCACCACCACCACCACCACCACCAACCACACCACACCACCCACCACCACCACCACCACCACCACCACCACCACCACCACCACCACCCACCACCACCACCACCACCACCACACCACCACCACACCACCACCACCACCACCACCACCACCACCACCACCCCAACCAACCACCACCACCACCACCACACCACCACCCCACCAACCACCACCACCACCACACCACACCACCCACCACCACCCAACCACCACCACCACCACCACAAAACGCTGATCACCGCCTTTGACAGCTCGGATATCGCTGTGTCCTGCCTCCCCCCTTTCCCCCCCTCGGTCCCCCCTACTTACATGCCTAATTCTTTTGATAATCACACCCTCTTTGTGTCTCTTCTCTCCCCCGCTGTTACCGAGCCGCGGGTTCTCTTCCTCGACCTCTGTCATCGCTGCAATGTTGAAGAAGGAAAAAAGAAAGAAAAAAAGTAAAACGAAAAAGTTGAAATATATTGGAAAAAGGAAATAAAAGAGAAAATAATAGAGGTTGATAGAAACAACGTGAGATTTAATGATACGTTATTTTACAGTTTTGTGAATGGCTTTGTTAATATGTATCGTTGTTCATGCTCATGTTTCGGTAGTGGGCATTATGGTGTTATTTCGGTAGTGGGCATTATGGTATTATTTCGGTAGTGGGCATTATGGTGTTATTTCGGTAGTGGGCATTATGGTATTATTTCGGTAGTGGGCATTATGGTATTATTTCGGTAGTGGGCATTATGGTATTATTTCGGTAGTGGGTATTATGGTGTTATTTCGGTAGTGGGCATTATGGTATTATTTCGGTAGTGGGTATTATGGTGTTATTTCGGTAGTGGGCATTATGGTATTATTTCGGTAGTGGGCATTATGGTATTATTTCGGTAGTGGGTATTATGGTGTTATTTCGGTAGTGGGCATTATGGTATTATTTCGGTAGTGGGCATTATGGTGTTATTTCGGTAGTGGGCATTATGGTATTATTTCGGTAGTGGGCATTATGGTATTATTTCGGTAGTGGGCATTATGGTATTATTTCGGTAGTGGGTATTATGGTGTTATTTCGGTAGTGGGCATTATGGTATTATTTCGGTAGTGGGCATTATGGTGTTATTTCGGTAGTGGGCATTATGGTATTATTTCGGTAGTGGGCATTATGGTATTATTTCGGTAGTGAGCATTATGGTATTATTTCGGTAGTGGGCATTATGGTACTTCAGTAGTGGGCGTTATGGTATTATTTCGGTAGTGGGCATTATGGTATTATTTCGGTAGTGGGCATTATGGTATTATTTCGGTAGTGGGCATTGTGGTATTATTTCGGTAGTGGGCATTATGGTATTATTTCGGTAGTGGGCATTATGGTATTATTTCGGTAGTGGGCATTATGGTATTATTTCGGTAGTGGGCATTATGGTATTATTTCGGTAGTGGGCATTATGGTATTATTTCGGTAGTGGGCATTATGGTAATATTTCGGTAGTGGGCATTATGGTATTATATCGGTAGTGGGCATTATGGTATTATTTCGGTAGTGGGCATTATGGTATTATTTCGGTACTGGGCATTATGGTGTTATTTCGGTAGTGGGCATTATGGTATTATTTCGGTGGGCATTATGGTATCATTTCGGTAGTGGGCATTATGGTATTATTTCGGTAGTGGGCATTATGGTATTATTTCGGTAGTGAGCATTATGGTATTATTTCGGTAGTGGGCATTATGGTACTTCAATAGTGGGCGTTATGGTATTATTTCGGTAGTGGGCATTATGGTATTATTTCGGTAGTGGGCATTATGGTATTATTTCGGTAGTGGGCATTATGGTATTATTTCGGTAGTGGGCATTATTATATTATTTCGGAAGTGGGCATTATGGTATTATTTCGGTAGTGGGCATTATGGTATTATTTCAGTAGTGGGCATTATGGTATTATTTCGATAGTGGCCATTATGGTATTATTTCGGTAGTGGGCATTATGGTATTATTTCGGTAGTGGGCATTATGGTATTATTTCGGTAGTGGGCATTATGGTATTATTTCGGTAGTGGGCATTATGGTATTATTTCGGTAGTGGGCATTATGGTATTATTTCGGTAGTGGGCATTATGGTAATATTTCGGTAGTGGGCATTATGGTATTATTTCGGTAGTGGGCATTATGGTATTATTTCGGTAGTGGGCATCATGGTATTATTTCGGTAGTGGGCATTATTATATTATTTCGGTAGTGGGCATTATGGTATTATTTCGGTAGTGGGCATTATGGTATTATTTCGGTAGTGGGCATTATGGTATTATTTCGGTAGTGGGCATTATGGTATTATTTCGGTAGTGGGTATTATGGTATTATTTCGGTAGTGGGCATTATGGTATTATTTCGGTAGTGGGCATTATGGTATTATTTCGGTAGTGGGCATTATGGTATTATTTCGGTAGTGGGCATTATGGTATTATTTCGGTAATGGGCATTATGGTATTATTTCGGTAGTGGGCATTATGGTATTATTTCGGTAGTGGGCATTATGGTATTATTTCGGTAGTGGGCATTATGGTGTTATTTCGGTAGTGGGCATTATGGTATTATTTCGGTAGTGGGCATTATGGTATTATTTCGGTAGTGGGCATTATGGTATCATTTCGGTAGTGGGCATTATGGTATTATTTCGGTAGTGGGCATTATGGTATTATTTCGGTAGTGAGCATTATGGTATTATTTCGGTAGTGGGCATTATGGTACTTCAGTAGTGGGCGTTATGGTATTATTTCGGTAGTGGGCATTATGGTATTATTTCGGTAGTGGGCATTATGGTATTATTTCGGTAGTGGGCATTATGGTATTATTTCGGTAGTGGGCATTATGGTATTATTTCGGTAGTGGGCATTATGGTATTATTTCGGTAGTGGGCATTATGGTATTATTTCGGTAGTGGGCATTATGGTATTATTTCGATAGTGGGCATTATGGTATTATTTCGGTAGTGGGCATTATGGTATTATTTCGGTAGTGGGCATTATGGTATTATTTCGGTAGTGGGCATTATGGTATTATTTCGGTAGTGGGCATTATGGTATTATTTCGGTAGTGGGCATTATGGTATTATTTCGGTAGTGGGCATTATGGTAATATTTCGGTAGTGGGCATTATGGTATTATTTCGGTAGTGGGCATTATGGTATTATTTCGGTAGTGGGCATCATGGTATTATTTCGGTAGTGGGCATTATTATATTATTTCGGTAGTGGGCATTATGGTATTATTTCGGTAGTGGGCATTATGGTATTATTTCGGTAGTGGGCATTATGGTATTATTTCGGTAGTGGGCATTATGGTATTATTTCGGTAATGGGCATTATGGTTTTATTTCGGTAGTGGGTATTATGGTATTATTTCGGTAATGGGCATTATGGTTTTATTTCGGTAGTGGGCATTATGGTATTATTTCGGTAATGGGCATTATGGTATTATTTCGGTAATGGGCATCATGGTATTATTTCGGTAGTGGGCATTATGGTATTATTTCGGTAGTGGGCATTATGGTATTATTTCGGTAGTGGGCATTATGGTATTATTTCGGTAGTGGGCATTATGGTATTATTTCGATAGTGGGCATTATGGTATTATTTCGATAGTGGGCATTATGGTATTATTTCGGTAGTGGGCATTATGGTATTATTTCGGTAGTGGGCATTATGGTATTATTTCGGTAGTGGGCATTGTGGTATTATTTCGGTAGCGGGCATTATGGTATTATTTCGGTAGTGGGCATTATGGTATTATTTCGGTAGTGGGCATTATGGTATTATTTCGGTAGTGAGCATTATGGTATTATTTCGGTTGTGGGCATTATGGTATTATTTCGGTAGCGGGCATTATGGTATTATTTCGGTAGTGGGCATTATGGTATTATTTCGATAGTAGGCATTATGGTATTATTTTGGTAGTGGGCATTATGGTATTATTTCGGTAGTGGGCATTATGGTATTATTTCGGTAGTGGGCATTATGGTATTATTTCGGTAGTGGGCTTTGTGGTATTATTTCGGTTGTGGGCATTATGGTATTATTTCGGTAGTGGGCATTATGGTATTATTTCGGTAGTGGGCATTATGATATTTCAGTAGTGGGTATTATGATATTATTTCGGTAATGGGCATTATGGTATTATTTCGGTAGTGGGTATTATGATATTATTTCGGTAGTGGGCATTATGGTATTTCAGTAGTGGGTATTATGATATTATTTCGGTAGTGGGCATTATGGTATTATTTCGGTAGTGGGCATTATGGTATTATTTCGGTACTGGGCATTATGGTATTATTTCGGTAATGGGCATTATGGTATTATTTCGGTACTGGGCATTATGGTATTATTTCGGTAGTGGGCATTATGGTATTATTTCAGTAGTAGGCATTATGGTATTATTTCGGTAGTGGGCATTATGGTATTATTTCGGTAGTGGGCATTATGTTATTATTTCGATAGTGGGCATTATGTTATTATTTCGATAGTGGGCATTATGGTATTATTTCGGTAATGGGCATTATGGTATTATTTCCAACGGTGTAAGGGACAAAATACATGTTGCTAATTTTGTGATGATTTAAAAAGGCCTTTGATAAGCATGACTAGTGAAAAAAATGTTGTTGATAGTTGGTAGTTGACATCACGATAGACTCGATTAAAGATTTAAGAGAAATTGACTCAAAAAACTATAAAAATTCTTCAGAAAGTGTTTTTCAAAAGGAAAAAGTTCAAAAATCGTATCACGGCTCGTAGATACACTAAAAAGATGGGTTGTGTGTGTGTGTGGGTGTGGGTGTGTGTGTGTGTGTGGGGTGTGTGTGTGTGTGTGGGTGTGTGTGTGTGTGTGTGGGTGGGTGGGTGTGTCTGTGTGTAACAAGATCAAACGTATATATGAGCTTAACTTCCTGCATTCAAGTGACCACTAAATACATCTTCTTTGGACACACACATACACACACACACACACACACACACACACACACACACACACACACACACACACACACACACACACACACACACACACACACACACACACACACACACACTACCGCAGCGTGCAAGCAGCTTCTTCAAGAAAGAAAACACACACAGATAAAATGTCTGAATAAAGGATCACAGCAAAGATTAAGTGTCCTGCATTATCTATCAATAAAGACTAAACTCAATGACTGCTTTTGGATTCGTAATATGATCTACAGCTTATCTTATATCTCCAAGGCAAAGCTGACAGGAATGTGAGCACAGATAATGGCACAATAAAGCTTATTGAATTTAGTCAGCTTGGTATTCGACTTCGCCTCACATAAGGAATCCCGAGTCTTTCTGCTTCGTGGGGACAAAGTTAACACTGTGTAATCCTATAATACTGGTTCGTGAGAAATCCTGTTGAAGAATATGTTGAAACTATAAGTATATTGTATTGTATTTTGTATTGTAGTCAACCTATGTATTAATGTATGTATTGTAGATTATTATAGTAATTGTTCATCTCGAGAGAAAGAAACATCCTAAAAAAAATTCATATCATGTATACTGGAAAATTTAATGTTTATATGCGATTGAAAATTACTGAAGACAGAAATATTTTGCGTTTAGCCTTTAACAACAACAATAACTTAGCTTTAGTAACAACAAGAAATAGTGAGGTTCAGCTTACCATTAAAGATTGATCAGTAAGTTTCTATTTCTTGAGTCATAACATCGTAACAAGATGCAGCTCGTGGATAAAATACATTAAAATAGGTACTTTTTACATGGTTGTGTACCGATAGTGAGGTTAGGTTAGCAACATTTAGGGGGTTATAGTGAGGTTAGGTTAGCAACTTTTAGGGGGTTATAGTGAGGTTAGGTTAGCACTTTTAAGGGGTTATAGTGAGGTTAGGTTAGCAACATTTAGGGGGTTATAGTGAGGTTAGGCTAGCAACATTTAGGGGGTTATAGTGAGGGTAGGCTAGCACCTTTAAGGGGTTATAGTGAGGTTAGGTTAGCAACTTTTAGGGGGTTATAGTGAGGTTAGGCTAGCACCTTTAAGAGGTTATAGTGAGGTTAGGCTAGCACCTTTAAGAGGTTATAGTGAGGTTAGGCTAGCACCTTTAAGGGGTTATAGTGAGGTTAGGTTATTATTTCGGTAATGGACATTATGGTATTATTTCGGTAGTGGGCATTATGGTATTATTTCGGTAGTGGGCATTATGGTATTATTTCCAACGGTGTAAGGGACAAAATACATGTTACTAATTTTGTAATGATTTAAAAAGGCCTTTGATAAGCATGACTAGTGAAAAAAAAAGTTGTTGATAGTTGGTAGTTGACATCACGATAGACTCGATTCAAGATTTAAGAGAAATTGACTCAAAAAACTATAAAAATTCTTCAGAAAGTGTCTCTCAAAAAGAAAAAGTTCAAAAATCGTATCACGGCTCGTAGATACACTAAAAAGATGGGGTGTATGTGTGTGTGTGTGTGTGTGTGTGTGTGTGTGTGTGTGTGGGTGTGTGTGTGTGTGTGTGTGGGTGGGTGTGTCTGTGTGTAACAAGATCAAACGTATATATGAGCTTAACTTCCTGCATTCAAGTGACCACTAAATACATCTTCTTTGGACACACACACACACACACACACACACACACACACACACACACACACACACACACACACACACACACACACACACACACACACTACCGCAGCGTAATACTTCAAGAAAGAAAACACACACAGATAAAATGTCTGAATAAAGGATCACAGCAAAGATTAAGTGTCCTGCATTATCTATCAATAAAGACTAAACTCAATGACTGCTTTTGGATTCGTAATATGATCTACAGCTTATCTTATATCTCCAAGGCAAAGCTGACAGGAATGTGAGCACAGATAATGGCACAATAAAGCTTATTGAATTTAGTCAGCTTGGTATTCGACTTCGCCTCACATAAGGAATCCCGAGTCTTTCTGCTTCGTGGGGACAAAGTTAACACTGTGTAATCCTATAATACTGGTTCGTGAGAAATCCTGTTGAAGAATATGTTGAAACTATAAGTATATTGTATTGTATTTTGTATTGTAGTCAACCTATGTATTAATGTATGTATTGTAGATTATTATAGTAATTGTTCATCTCGAGAGAAAGAAACATCCTAAAAAAAATTCATATCATGTACACTGGAAAATTTAATGTTTATATGCGATTGAAAATTACTGAAGACAGAAATATTTTGCGTTTAGCCTTTAACAACAACAATAACTTAGCTTTAATAACAACAAGAAATAGTGAGGTTCAGCTTACCATTAAAGATTGATCAGTAAGTTTCTATTTCTTGAGTCATAACATCGTAACAAGATGCAGCTCGTGGATAAAATACATTAAAATAGGTACTTTTTACATGGTTGTGTACCGATAGTGAGGTTAGGTTAGCAACATTTAGGGGGTTATAGTGAGGTTAGGTTAGCAACTTTTAGGGGGTTATAGTGAGGTTAGGTTAGCACCTTTAAGGGGTTATAGTGAGGTTAGGTTAGCAACATTTAGGGGGTTATAGTGAGGTTAGGCTAGCAACATTTAGGGGGTTATAGTGAGGGTAGGCTAGCACCTTTAAGGGGTTATAGTGAGGTTAGGTTAGCAACTTTTAGGGGGTTATAGTGAGGTTAGGCTAGCACCTTTAAGAGGTTATAGTGAGGTTAGGCTAGCACCTTTAAGAGGTTATAGTGAGGTTAGGCTAGCACCTTTAAGGGGTTATAGTGAGGTTAGGTTATTATTTCGGTAATGGACATTATGGTATTATTTCGGTAGTGGGCATTATGGTATTATTTCGGTAGTGGGCATTATGGTATTATTTCCAACGGTGTAAGGGACAAAATACATGTTACTAATTTTGTAATGATTTAAAAAGGCCTTTGATAAGCATGACTAGTGAAAAAAAAAGTTGTTGATAGTTGGTAGTTGACATCACGATAGACTCGATTCAAGATTTAAGAGAAATTGACTCAAAAAACTATAAAAATTCTTCAGAAAGTGTCTCTCAAAAGAAAAAGTTCAAAAATCGTATCACGGCTCGTAGATACACTAAAAAGATGGGGTGTATGTGTGTGTGTGTGTGTGTGTGTGTGTGTGTGTGTGTGTGTGGGTGTGTGTGTGTGTGTGTGTGGGTGGGTGTGTCTGTGTGTAACAAGATCAAACGTATATATGAGCTTAACTTCCTGCATTCAAGTGACCACTAAATACATCTTCTTTGGACACACACACACACACACACACACACACACACACACACACACACACACACACACACACACACACACACACACACACACACACACACACACACACACACACACACTACCGCAGCGTAATACTTCAAGAAAGAAAACACACACAGATAAAATGTCTGAATAAAGGATCACAGCAAAGATTAAGTGTCCTGCATTATCTATCAATAAAGACTAAACTCAATGACTGCTTTGGATTCGTAATATGATCTACAGCTTATCTTATATCTCCAAGGCAAAGCTGACAGGAATGTGAGCACAGATAATGGCACAATAAAGCTTATTGAATTTAGTCAGCTTGGTATTCGACTTCGCCTCACATAAGGAATCCCGAGTCTTTCTGCTTCGTGGGGACAAAGTTAACACTGTGTAATCCTATAATACTGGTTCGTGAGAAATCCTGTTGAAGAATATGTTGAAACTATAAGTATATTGTATTGTATTTTGTATTGTAGTCAACCTATGTATGTAATGTATGTATTGTAGATTATTATAGTAATTGTTCATCTCGAGAGAAAGAAAACATCCTAAAAAAAATTCATATCATGTACACTGGAAAATTTAATGTTTATATGCGATTGAAAATTACTGAAGACAGAAATATTTTGCGTTTTAGCCTTAACAACAACAATAACTTAGCTTTAATAACAACAAGAAATAGTGAGGTTCAGCTTACCATTAAAGATTGATCAGTAAGTTTCTATTTCTTGAGTCATAACATCGTAACAAGATGCAGCTCGTGGATAAAATACATTAAAAAAGGTACTTTTTACATGGTTGTGTACCGATAGTGAGGTTAGGTTAGCAACATTTAGGGGTTATAGTGAGGTTAGGTTAGCAACTTTATGGGGGTTATAGTGAGGTTAGGCTAGCACCTTTAAGGGGTTATAGTGAGGTTAGGTTAGCAACTTTTAGGGGGTTATAGTGAGGTTAGGCTAGCAACATTTAGGGGGTTATAGTGAGGGTAGGCTAGCACCTTTAAGGGGTTATAGTGAGGTTAGGTTAGCAACTTTTAGGGGGTTATAGTGAGGTTAGGCTAGCACCTTTAAGAGGTTATAGTGAGGTTAGGCTAGCACCTTTAAGAGGTTATAGTGAGGTTAGGCTAGCACCTTTAAGGGGTTATAGTGAGGTTAGGTTAGCAATAAAAAATATACATACGATCCGAGGTGCCGTTCACACTCAATGGATTAATTATAGGATAAGGACAGACCTGCTAATCCATATATACCACGATAATAACACTCTAATAAAACAATGATATAACCTATTACACAAAAATGATGTGCTCTGATTTGCATGTTTAGAAGCCGAGCAATAGTTACTGAATTATTAGGAAAGCTCACCTTGTCACCTCTACCTAATAAAGTATGGAAGAATTATATAATTATAGTAATTACACAGTATCATTGAACTCCCAAAAATACAGTTCATTACTTAGCAGTCAATTACAGTACAGTTCCTTAGAATCACTTATCTGGTATCACTGTAACTTTCTAACACAACCATCGCCTCACACAACCATTAACAGCAAGCCTCCTCTCTTCTAATTTCCTCCCTCCTATACCATCCCCCCCTCCTCACACTATGTACTCTCCCCTCCCCTATAAGCCTCCTCTCTTCCTCCCCCCCTCCTCTATCAGTACCCTCCCTCACACCATGTACTCTCCCTCCCTCCCCTTCAAGCCTCCTCTCATATACTTCCCCTCCTATACCATCCCCTCCCTCACACTATGTACTCTCCCCTCCCCTACAAGCCTCCTCTCTTCCTCCCCCCCTCCTCTATCAGTACCCTCCCTCACACCATGTACTCTCCTCTCCCCTCCCCTACAAGCCTCCTCTCATATACTCCCCCTCCTATTCCATCCCCTCCCTCACACCATGTACTCTGCCCTCCCCTCCTCCTTCTCCTCTCTTCTACATCCCTCCTCTACCCTCTCCCTCACACCATGTACTCTCCCCTGCCCTCCTCTATCCACAACCCTCCCTCTGCCGCTACCGTTGGGGGACGAATCTCGGCCCCTGAAAGCGACCCCAGGAATCCAGAGTCTGTGTGGGGTCCTTGGTTACCTGTCAGGGCTAGGTCTGTCCCCTCTCTTGCCCTGTTCCCTCCTCCGCCTCCCTATTAACGAGCCACTCTGCTGAAAGAACAAGGAGAACAGGAAATGGAGGCGGAGACGGAGGAGAAGAAAGAAGAGAACAACAGGAACAAGAACAAGAAGAAGGAGACGGAGGATGGATGAAGAACTGTTATCATTCCTATTCTGTCTCGGAGGAAAATTGTAACTTTCTAACCTTTTGTGAGATTTATGATTGATGAGGATTGAAATATTTGGAACTTTTAATACTAGCCGCAGAAATACAGTAATGTTTGTTTATTGGGTACCTGGAAGAAGGTGAAGTCTAAATATATTGTCACCGTTTCAGCACCAAAATAACGCGTACAAACCAGCTGTTGCATCACCCAAAAAACAACAACAACAACAACAACAACAACAACAACAACAACAACAACCTACCCATTAGAAGTATCTAGTATAGCAGAGAAGGGACATAATTACGTATCATGTAGGAAAAGAACGTTTCTAGAATTTATTTGATTTGATTTGAGTTTCATACAATTCCTGATTTACGCAAGTGATTTCTGGACGGAATTTCGAGTCTAACACAGGCATGAAGAAAAGATGGGAATATAATAAGAAATAATAAATAACGTTGCTATATAACTTTTATTTGAGTTTCATACAATTCCAGATTTACATGAGTGATTTTTGGACAGAATTTCGAGGCAAACACAAACAGAGGAATGAGGAAGAAAAGGAAGAGGATGAGGATGAGGAAGAAGGGAAGAGGATGAGGAAGAAGGGAAGAGGATGAGGAAGAAGGGAAGAGGATGAGGAAGAAGGAAGAGGATGAGGAAGAAGGAAGAGGATGAGGAAGAAGGGAAGAGGATGAGGAAGAAGGGAGAGGATGAGGGAAGAAGGGAAGAGATGAGGAAGAAAGGAAGAGGATGAGAAAGAAGGAAGAGGATGAGGAAGAAGGGAAGAGGATGAGGAAGAAGGGAAGAGGATGAGGAAGAAGGGAAGAGGATGAGGAAGAAGGGAAGAGGATGAGGAAGAAGGGAAGAGGATGAGGAAGAAGGGAAGAGGATGAGGAAGAAGGGAAGAGGATGAGGAAGAAGGGAAGAGGATGAGGAAGAAGGAAGAGGATGAGAGAAGAAGGGAAAGAGGAGGAGGAAGAGGGAAGAGAGATGAGGAAGAAGGGAAGAGGATGAGGAAGAAGGGAAGAGGATGAGGAAGAAGGGAAGAAGAAAGAGGAAGAGAAGAAGGGAAGAGGATGAGGAAGAAGGGAAGAGGATGAGGAAGAAGGGAAGAGGATGAGGAAGAAGGGAAGAGGATGAGGAAGAAGGGAAGAGGATGAGGAAGAAGGGAAGAGGATGAGGAAGAAGGGAAGAGGATGAGGAAGAAAGGGAAAAAGAAGAGGAATGAAGAAGAAAAGGGAAGAAGAAGGGAAGAGGGAAGAAGGATGAGGAAGAAGGGAAGAGGAGAGGAAGAAGGAGAGAGGATGAGGAAGAAGGGAAGAGGATGAGGAAGAAGGGAAGAGGATGAGGAAGAAGGGAAGAGGATGAGGAAGAAGGGAAGAGGATGAGGAAGAAAGGGAAAAAGAAGAGGAATGAAGAAGAAAAGGGAAGAAGAACAGGAATCAGGAAGAAAGGGAAGAAGAATGAGGAAGATGAAATTAAACTCGCCACAGGAGGTAAGGGACACAATCCTTCCCCCACGATAAG
>JACEEZ010021262.1:5000-7500 GCA_016584305.1 Chionoecetes opilio | reverse complement strand
CTGGCCGCTAGCCTGCTAGAGCGCGGCCGCGGTGCACCTGAGCTGCCCTCGCCGTGGAGTGCCGAGGACAGGGTTCACACCCACAGCCACACCACTGGGGAGGTGCCGATACCTGTCGCGGGGCACCGTGATATACGGTGCGCCCCTGACATTAGTGGCCGTCTTTCTCGAACGCCGGGCTGGGATGCGTGCGATGGGGGACGCGGTGGAAGGCGCCGCTCCTCTCCTGGAAGGCGTGGCGCGGCTGTCCCGGTGCCAACATGGTGCCAGGGCCGCCGTGGGGGAGGCCTGGGGGCGTGGGGTGAGGTCTGAGGTCTGTGGTTCCCTGTGGCTGCGGGAGCGTTGGCCTGGCTCAGGCGGGCTGCCCCGGCGATCCTTCGGGAGGAGGTCGACCCTCGGGGGAGCCCGGCCTTGGGTTAGTGGGGGAAGGGCTGCCCTTCGGGTAGAAGTAAGGTGCGAAGCGGTGCAGGCCCGGGGCGAGGGGCGGGTAAATGGGGCGTGGCAGCCTGACGCCGCCTTCCCCGCCCCCGCCGCCCGTGGCCTGCGAGGCGGCGGCCGTGTTGTCCCTGGCGGCGGCTGCCATGCCTGGCGGAGAGGTGTTGGCGGCGGCGGCGGCGGTGAGTGAGGCGTGGTGCGCTAGGAGGGTGGCGTTCACCTGGTTGAGGCCGTGCAGCGCCGCCCACTGCGACCACAGCTGCAGCGGCAGGTTGACCTGGGGCGGGGCGGAGGGCGTCCTGCCCGCGCCCAGGTTGTACAGCTGCGAGATGGCGGGCGGCAGGTTGCTGAGGCCGCCCATGCCGACGCCCAGGCCCTGCGCCAGGCCCCCGGCGCCCATGCCTCGCGAGGGGAAGACGGAGGAGTGTGGCGCCAGGGAGGTGGTGGCGTGCGAGGTGGTGGGCGTAGTGGGCGTGGAGGCGTGGGAGTTGCGGAAGAACATGTGGGCGCGGGCAGCGAAGACGGCCCTCTCCTCGAGGCTGAGGTGGGCGGTGGTGTTGAGGTGGTGGTCCATGGAGGCGGCGGCCAGGTTGTTGCGCAGGTAAGGGTGGTCCGACATCATGCTCTCCATCGTCTCCCTGCAACACGGCATGGACAGGCTCAGGGGGGGAGAGCCGCTGCGGGCAGGAGAGAGCATGCACAGGGTGAACGTCTGACAGGCTAGACCAGCATTCCCGGGGGAACTGCTGCCGCCCGCCGCACACACACGCATGCACACACACATGCACACACACATGCACACACACACATGCACACACACACACACACACACACACACACACACACACAAGGCAACATAATCAGGGGCCACACGAAGAGCTATATCATCCTTCTCTCCATCCCTCTTCCCTTCTTCCCTTCTGTCTCTTCTGCCTCCCTCCCTCCCTCCCTCCCTCCCTCCCTCCCTCCCTCCCTCCCGCCCGCCCTCCCTCCCTCCCTCCCTCCTTCCCTCCTTCCCTCCCTCCCTCCCTCCCTCCCTCCCTCCCTCCCTCCCTCCCTCCGCGCCGGGAATCATCGATCGACAAGACCACAACCTGTACGTAATTAAATAACTCGGACTCCTGATTTGGATGCTGCCCCTCTCATCCCCCCTCGTCTCTCTCTCTCTCTCTCTCTCTCTCTCTCTCTCTCTCTCTCTCCTCTCTCTCTCTCTCTCTCTCTCTGTCTCTCTCTCTTCTCTCTCTCTCTCTCTCTCTCTCTCTCTCTCTCTCTCTCTCTTTTCTCTCTCTCTCTCCTCTCTCTCTCTCTCTCTCAATCCCTTCCATACCTTATTTTCCCCCCATCGCATTTTTTCCCTTCTTAAAATCTCCTTCTTTTTTCCACCTTCTATTTAAATATTCTCTCATCTATTTCTTTTATTCATTAACCTCTTTCACCTCACCCCTTCTTTCACTTGTTCCACCCTGTGTCACTTCTCTCAACCCTTACTACATAGCCCTCCCTCCCTCACACCCTTCCTCTCTCTCCCTCTCTCTCCCTCTCTGTCTCGGTCACAATTATTAGTTATTGTTCGGCCGCGTCACCCAATTCTGTGGCGACACCTGAGCTGCCTCCCGCTGACACTTGGGCTCGGTGCGCGCTTCTCGATTTACAGTGACAGGTGCTCGCTGCCTGTCCCTATATACTGTCCTGCAGAAGCTACTGTCCCCTGAAGCAGAGTGTTACTGAGAAGGTTGTCTGTGGGATGTAATATAAAAAAAGTGCTACCTAATGAAAAAGCAATATAGTAAATCGTCTCTAAATCGAACCCGTGTAATTGAAACTTCGGATAATTCGACTTGTTTCAGGCCAGTTCGAATTTTTCTGTGACTTTCCATAATTCGAGCAAGTTTGAATTATCCTTAGCCTTACTAGTGGGAGTCCGACCTCTCTCAGTCCCACATGATTGCTATAGTATTCCTAGGTGTTTTTTAAGTACTTTGACAATTGCATGGGTGGCTCAAATAGGGATTAATAATATTAATACTAATACTGAAAATACTTATACTGATCGTTGTATTGAAGT
>JACEEZ010021261.1:0-10489 GCA_016584305.1 Chionoecetes opilio | reverse complement strand
TTTTTTTTTTTTTAAAAAAAAAAAGGGGAAAACTTTTTTTTCCTTTAAAAGAGGAAAAGCGAAAGCTAAAAGAGGAGGGAGAGAGGAGAGAGGGAGAAGAGGAGGGGGGAGAGAGAGAAGAGAGAAAAGAGGAGGAGAGAGAGAGGAGAGGAGAGAAAAAAAAAAAAAAGTATGTCGACAATAATGACAACTTGGGCAACCTAATTTTAAAGGAAGCATGTGGTGGGGTTGTCATGGTAACGAGAGCTCCTGCGGGTAGAATTTACTACTGATCATTTAATAAAAGATTATATATAATTCCCCAAAACATAAAAAAGAAAGAAAAAAAAATGCACTGGTTAATGTTAGAAAAATGTTCTTGTATTGAGAGATTTAGTTGTCCCATTTTTTTGAGACACCTATGGCCCCCTGGCGAGAGGTGGGGTGAACTAAAAACAGTGATAAGTCGAATTGGTGGGGAATTCGGTCCTATGTAAAATATTATACCTTTTATTTTTTTTGGTTAATCAGATGAAATTTGAATGAGTTAAAAATTTTTGTTACAATTAAAAGGGTAAATTGCATTTTTAAATCAATACTCATATTGAAAAATACCCTACTGTTTAAAACTGGGCCTGTGCCCCCCCGGACCCCCTTGCTTTCACAAACCAACAAATTTTCTTTTATGCCATTACGTTTTGGGGACAAATTTTTGTCATGAATATTTTTAAAATATTTTGTTTATCTGTACTTTTTTTGGGTGTTTTATTTTCTCTGATTAAAATCGCTTACAGTTTTTTAAATGAATGTTAGATTATTTTTGTTTCTATATTTTTTCCAGATTGGACGCCTGCTAATTTTGAAGTATAGAAGTGCTTGATCCACCAAAACAGAATGGATCAATTTTCCAAGAAAACTTGAAGACAGAAAGACACCTAGATTTTTTCCGAGCAGACGGTTGATTAAAAATTGGTTGGGAAAAAAAACTACTGAAAACATTTTCCCAATGTTTAATATCACAACCTATATTTGTTTTTTTCTTTTTACTTTTTAAGTGGTGAATGAATTAAATGATTAAAATCACAATTGCCTTTGGAAGTATGATTGTTGTACATGTTGGTTAAGGGGAACTATATTTAAAGATTATATCACTGCTGGAAGATCTGATGGTGTAGCGGGTTTGGGTTAAATGGGGAACTATTGTAAGCCCATTTTTCGGGGAAAAAGTTTAGGAAAATTATTATTTTAAAAATTCCCGAGCTATTTTTTCAGTGTTTAATTTTTTCTTTTTTGTTAAGGATACTCATCGTATTTCTACCTTTTTCCCCCATCTTTCCCCTAAAAATTTTTGGGCCCTCCCAGACCCTTTTGTTCTATCTTCTGCGTTTTTTTTCCCGTCACTTTTTTTTCTTTCCCTTTCCCTTCCCTCCCTCACATACCCTATGCGGGCACCATTCGTGGGGGTAATTATTTCTGCGATCATGATAAAATAATGATGTCAGTTTTTTTTTACTTTCCCCCGTTTAAATCTGATCAGACCAAAAAAAATCCCCCCAAGAGTTTTTAAACGTTTTTCCAAAATAATCCCTATCGTCATCGGTTAGGGTTTACATGGAGTGTTATTAAAGATACACGCAAACATAAAAAACCCCCCAAAATTTTCTAGGTTCACCCCAGCCCCTTTTCCCCAAAAAAAATGCTTTTCGGACTATCGACATTACATATAAAACCATCCTTGGGGATATTAGTTTAAAAAACTTTAAAAATTTTCTTATATAAAATACCCGTTGGTATTGGGGAACACCCTTTTTCTAGATACGCGATTTTTATTATTTAAAATATTTATTTCGGGATTATAAGCTTTTCATTTGTGGTCAGGGCGAAAACCTTTTCAAACGTTTTCCCCCTTTGGAAAGGGGGGCCAAAACGCCCACACGGGCATTTCCCATCCATTTTTCGCTCAGGTAGGTGGGCTGACCATGCTCCTTTTCCCCCCCCCCTTTTTCCTTTTGTTATCTTTTATTTTTATCTATTTTTTCCCAATAGGGAGTACCTAGGGTTTTAGTGTACGCAACGTAAAAAGAGGTTCCCCCCCTTTCCTTATAAGTATTATTAAAGAGTCTCCACCCTTTCTTTTCCCCTCGGGGAGGGGTTCAGCGGGGGGCGCCCTCACCCCCTTCCTCTCAAAACCCAACTGGTCATTCCACACATCCAACTCCTTATTCTCAAAATTCTCTTTCCTATAAAAAATATTTTCAAGGTAACCTATAGTGTCGGGCGAGGGGTATAAAAAAGTGGTAATTCTAAGAAGGTTTTTGGAAGGGAAATTATGCTCTTTTGTAGTTTCCCCCTTTTTCCAGATTAGATTTTATATATGTGTCTCCCGGTCTCCAACAGCAAAAAGGGTTTCTGGCGAATAAATAGGATTTCATTTAAAAATATAGTTTTTGTGTTTTTATAAAAACCCGGGTGTTATTCGGGTTTTTAGGAAAAAATTCCCCCCCATTTCCCCAAAAGAGTTCCGCCTTACTGGGTATAACCCACGTACCAATCACAAACACCAAAAATAAATTTCTAATATTAATATTAATAAAACCCGTCCCCAGGGAGTAATCAAGCGAAAAAACCCCCCCCGCCGGGGCGGGTGGCAGAAAATTTCTTTTTTCCCCCTTAAGTAACCCCCTTGTTCAGTACTCCCCGTAGTGAGAATGGTCACAAAATCAGATAGTGAACCCAAAAAGAAAATTTTTAAAACCCTTTCCTTCAAGTTGTAATCTTTTATCAAATACCCCCAAGTAATATCATTCAAGTAAGGTTGACATTTAAATAATACCCCAAAACCTATAAACCCCCCAAATTTCCATCATGAAAACTGGTGACTATAGCGGTGGTATTTTTATTTCCTAAAAAAAAACAGAAAACAAAGGCCACCTGGGAAAAAAAATAGCAAGTTTCCCCCAAATTTTTCAGAAAAATTTTAAATATAGTAATCGATCATTATAGTGGGGCTTTTTAAAATCTTCCCCTAAAAACCAAAAACAAAAATTACATCCCGGGGAACCCAGCCATGGGAGCGTGAGGGGTTAAGAACCCAAGGGCCGTCCCCGCCGCACTGGGCCGTCAACTCCGCCAGCCGGGCCAGCCGCCAGCCACACGCCTAGCCGCACGCCAGCGCTACCCCGCGCCCCCAGGCCGTCGCGCCCTTCGCCACCCCCTTTAGAGCCTCCCCCACGCGCCTGGGCCCGCCCGCTCGCCTAAAATCGGCCACCCTTCACATCCCCACGCGCCTAGCGGGCGACTTTTCACCTCAGCTCCGCCGCCCATCACAGCCGCCGCCGTAGCCGCTGTTCCTGTAGCCGCCCTCAACACGCCTGACACCACCACCCTTTGGGGAAAAAAGACGTGAAGCCCCGTCGGGGGGCATTTTTGGACTCTCTCAGCCTTTCCCCCTGGGCGTCGTCATGAGTTACGCTAATAACCCCAGCTAAAAACATCTCCCTCATCGCCGCGGTGAGTGAACGTGGACGCCCCCCCTCAAAGAATGAAGACACGGGTCAAACAAGGATACGGGTTTAGGGTTTTCCAAGATCCCCAGAGGAGTTTCCAAAACAAAAATGGTTTAAACCTTTTCGGTTTTTCCCCCCTCGCCCAAGGTAGCCCAATATACAGCGGGGCCCTACTTTTTCCATCCACCGCTGAAAAAAGGGAAAGGGCCCGGCGACGTTTTGGCCCGGGGTCGATAGCAAAAAAAGCTCCCACGACATCTGTTTCCGCACCTCTTTAAGCTTCACAAACCCGACCTTTCGGAGACCTCCTAGAAAAATAATCCAGGAGGGTTTAGGCAGGTAGTTATGAAATTAGTTAAATGTTAGGGAAAATCCCAAGGGAAAAATTATTTTGAAACAGGGAACATTGAAAAATTTTTTTTATGGGAAAGTTGAAATTTTTTTTTTATAACTTTTAAAGTTTAATAAACCCACTCTGGTTAGGGTAGTTGTAAACGTCACCCGGGTTTTTACTCTTGTGGAAATCAAAAAGAAAAATGGAAAAAGAAAACCCTTGACAAAGGGTCAAAAACTAATTGAGGGTCAGGGATGTTTGGGAATAATCCAGGAAGAGGTTGATTGGGGGTAACCCGTCTCAAGGGGAAATTTCATTAAAAGACTCAGTCTTGGGTTTGGGGGAGTCTTCAAAAGGGATTTTAATTCAAGTTACAATTTAACACGGAAACCCCGTTTTATTTAGGGGGAAGATTAAGCGAAAAGGTTCAAGTAACTTAGTGAGTCAGAAAGGTGAGTGTAGTGTCAGACTAGAGAAACAATTTTGGTTTTAGGGATTTCTCATGTCAGAAAAGGCGGGGGGGCGTCTGTTTTTCAGGCGAAGCCCGGTTTCAGGGGAAAGGGGTATTTTTTCGAGATAATAGTACTAAAGGGTTCTCACCTTTCAGTTTAACCAGCTTTTCGGTGTGACGGACTTTCAGGGCTTGGGAGGGGGTCTTAAACATTTACCCAGAGGGGAAGCTGGGGGCGCCTCTGGGATATATCCTGGCACCGAGAATTTCGGACTAAGTCAAAGGTTTACCCCCCTCACGTTCATTACCCCGGGATAGGTTGACTGGGATTTCTTTCCCTTTTTTAAATTTGGGTTTTCGTGAAACTAAACAAAAAGCAGACCCCCCGTTTTCAAAAACAGAAGGAATTTTCCATTAAATTTACTCTAAAATTTGTCCCCTACCCCAAACCCCCTCTTTTACGCAGTTTTTAAAAACCCGGAAAAAATGATTTCCCTAAGTATTTACTTTTATTCAGAATTTAATTTTCCCCGGAAAAATAGAAAGGGGGTGTAATGCCCAATTTTTCGGGGAAATTTGTGGAAAATTTTTTTTTTATGAAAAATTCCCCCACTATTCTTGTCAGTAGTTAAAATTTTTTTTCTTTGTTTTAAAGGGTGATCATGTATTTTTTTACCTTTCCGCCAATTTTTCTCAACATTTGGGAATCCTAGACCCATTTTTGTTTATCTTCTTTCCCGGGGGGGTTTTTACCCGTCATTTTTTTTTCTTTCCTTCCATTTCCCTCCCTCACAATACCGTTAAAGGGGAGTCACCATTCTTGGGGTAATTTTTTCTGGGGATCAGTGTTAAATTTAAAGATGTCAGTTCTTTTTTTCTTTCCCCCTTTATTTTTGGTCAGACCAAAAAAAACTCTCCAAGAAATCCCTTAAAGTTTTTTCAAAAATCCCTAAACGTCATCGGTTTGGGGGTTTTTAAACATGGGGTGTTACTTTAAAAATACACGCAAACATCAAAACCCAAAAAAATTTCTTTTGGGGGTTTACTTTTCCCGGGCCCTTTCGTTTAAAAAGGGGTTCCCACTATCGACATTACAATAAAAACCATCCTTTGTGGATATTAGATTTTAAAAACAAAAATTTTCTTATATCAAAGTAGCCCGTTGGTATTAGGGGCACCTTTTCTGGGTACGCGAGTTTTCATTACTTAAATAGTTTTTTTCGGATTAAAAAGCTTTTTTATTTTGGTCACGGCGACAAACCCTTCAAACGATTTCCCCTTTTGGGACGGGGGGACCAAAAAACGCCCACACGGGCAGTCTCCCTCCATCTCCGCTCCCGGGTAAAGGGGGCTGACCCCGTGCCCCTGTTTCCCCCCCCCTTTTTCCTTTTTAATTTATTTTTTTATCTATTTTTTCCAATATGAGTACTATGTTTTTTGTGTACGCTAAAGTACAAGGGGGTCCACCCATCCTTAAAGTATTTTAAAGAGCTCCATCCATCTTTTCGCTCAAAGGGGGAGGGTTCAGCGGGAGGCGTCTCCCGCCTTCCCCTTTAAGAAAAACATGGTCATGTCCACACATCCAACTTTCCCTTTTTCTCACATTTCTTTCCTATAATTTTTTATATTCAAGGTATAACCCATAGTGCTCAATCGGGGGTGGGTATATAAGGGGTAATTCTAAAAAGATTCTGGGAAAGGGAAAAATTTTGGGTTATTTTAGCTTGCCCGTTCCCGATTGAGTTTTTATTTTGTGTCTACGGTCTCCAACAGCAATAATGTTTCATGGCGAATAAAAAAGGGGTTTTTTTACAAAAAATAGTTCTTGTGTTTTTTAAAGAAAACCCAGTGATTATTCGGGGATTAGGAAAATTTAATTTCCCCCCAAATTCCAAAAGAGTTCCCCTTACCGGATAATTCCTTACCAATCAACGACTACCAAAATCAATCTAATTTTTAAAAATTAATCAAAACTGGCCCCGGGAGTAATAATTTGCGAAAAACCCCGGGGGGGCGGTGGCAGGGAAATCTCCTTTTCCCCTTAAGTTACCCCTTGTTCCCGTACTCTCCCTAGTGGAAAATGGGCCCCCACTACAATCAGAAAAGTGAAAGGCAGAAGCCTTTAAATTTAAAACCTTCCCCTTCAAGTTTGTAATCTTTTATCAAATCATCCCCCAAGTAATATCATTTAAGTAACCCTTTACGAGTTATAATAAACCCCATACCTATAACCCCAAAAAAAAAAAATTTCCAAAATTTCATGACACTTATTTAATGATTTAAAATTCCCCTACTGGAAGTATCTGATAGGGGTGTAAGCAGTTTGGTTTTAAATGGTGAACTTATTTTAAAAGATTTTTTATCACTGCTGGAAAATATTGATAAGGGGTTTGCAAAGGGTTTGGTTTAAGTGGTAACGATAATTAATTATTCCCTATAAAATACTGGGGAAAAATCTGTAGTGTGTAGGGATGTTTTAAATGGGGATGTTAGGGTTAAAATGGAATGGTTTCTTTTTTACCCTTTAAAAAGATTCGGGGAAACATTATCTCAATTTTGGTTTTTCCGTCACAAATCACTACTTTCAGAGATATAAGTTTCTTTTTTTGTAGGGAAGGAGAGTGTTAGGGGCGGGTGGCCCGTCAAATTCGTACACAAATTGTTTTGTACACCAGTAAGGATTAGTACAACCCAAAAAGTTGTTTCATTTGTTATAAAGAAACCCCTAAACGTTTTTGTACACTTTAGGGTTTAGATTTTAATAGTTACGAAACGACATCACGAATGTACGAAAAAAAAATAAAAAATTTTAGTGTACGAAAAAAAAAACTAACAAAACCTGGGGTACGAAGCAAAATTTTGTTACGAAACCCTGGGAACCTATAGGATAGGGGAAAAAATTAACTCCCCTACCTTTTGCCCCACTAACCTAACCCTACCTTTAAGGGGCTCACTAACCTAACCCCCTACCGTTAGACTCAATTTAAACCCAAAACCCCCCATTTTAAAAACCCATCAACAAGGGGGAAAAACCCCCTTAAAAAAGTGGGTGATCTTTAAAAATCGATTTTTGGAATTTTGATCGATTGCTTTCCTGTTGGTTAGCGGGGAAAATTTTTTCAATAATACAATAAATGGGAAAAAATTTTATTCCCACTGTTGCATTTAGGTTAAGTGGTGATTGATCTTTAAAATTTTTCCCTAAATGGAAGTATATTTATATAAAATATTTTTGCAAACGTTAGATAAGTAAATGACGAGTTTAAAAATTTTAAATAAACAGAACTATCTTTGGGAAAATTTTTGGAAATGGGCATTCAAATTATTCGAGGTCGAAAATTAGTTTTAACTGAATGTTTTGGGTGTGTTTTGAAGAATCTGGCACTCGTTTTTGCGGGAAAAAAATGTTTGTTTACAGGGGTGGGGGTGCCCGCCCCGCCCCGCCAAAAAACCTTAATTGGGGTCCGCTTTCGCACTGGGCCCTAGTATTGATAATTTTCTTTTTTTTTTGGGTATTTTTTACTAAACCCAAAACCCCCCCTCCCCCCTAATCTAAAATTTTAAACCCAAAATTAACATTTTTTGGAGAAAAAAAACGGGAGATTTTTGGTAGTAACATGTAACACCAAATTTTTATTCAATTGCACCATGGGAAATTTGGGGGGCAAAAATATTCATAATGAATAATTTTACCCCGATGATGTTTGGGTTTTTTTGTTTGTTTGTTTAGAGGGGGAAAATTTCCTCAGAGCCCATAGTTTTTTTGGGGGCCCCTGCAGCAATTTTAGCCCATTTTCGTTTACGTTTACCGCCCTGGTTCAATTTCCCGTTCCCCCGGGCCGGGGGCAGGGTGGGAAATGATGGTCGCGAAAAAACATCGAGACTAAACCCCCTCCCATTCGTCGTTCCTTTTTTGGCTGGGGGATCGAGTGGGCCCGGGGACTGAACTGGGAAATGGGAGGCGGCAAAGGGGTCCCTCTTGTCAATATCCTTTTTTTGTCGTTTTCCCCCTTTTTAACCTTGGGGGTGAAGACTTTACCAAAATACCCAAAAGCCTGTGATAACTTTAGTCTTATGGTCGGCCACATTTTTTGGGGTTTCATGTCTTATCAGGGGCACGAGAAGCTCCTGGTCGCCTTCCCCCCTGACTGTAGTGGGGGCATTGGGGCCCGTTTTTTCCCCACACTGGTCCAAGGGGGTCCTGGTTGTGGGGCCGGACCGGACTGGGGTGGGGTGAACCGTTTTTTAGACTGGGCCCCCAAAAAAAGGACCCCCCCGGGGCTAGGCCCAGGGCCAGACCGGGCCAGGGGCGGTCGCGGGAAAAAAACCCTATTAGTGTTTGGGGGGATTTTTGGGGGGTCCCCTTTGCAAAAAAAATTTTACTTTTTTTAACTTCCCCCCATTTTTTTTTACTCTTTTTTTGTACAGAAAACTGAGCAGGACAGTCCCGGCCCAAAATTTTATTTTTTCCTGTAAAAATACAGTCGGGGGTGTGGGTGGTGGTTTCAAGAGCCGGGGCCAAATCAGATCGCGCGCATGAGAAAATTTATAGAACCCCCCCGTAAATTTTTTTCTTTTTTTCCTTTTAAATTCTCACCCAATTAACATTCATTCATGCGCACGACATGCAAAGGATACTGTTTTTAATTAGGAGTGGAAAGGGATAGTAAGGGTAGGTAGGTGACTCTTAACGGGTAAAAAGTCAAAAAATTTTAAAATTCCCAGCGACATCGGGAAAAATTTTTGCAATCCCGCCAGTCTTTCAATGCGCCGAATCTTTTTTTAAGACTTGTGGCAAGCACGAAAAAAATTTGTATTTTGGCCATAATACACAAAAAATAAACAATCTCTTTAGTAATAGTTATAATTACTTTAAAAATGCAATGAAATGGTCTTTTGTATAACTTACACAGGAATGTCACCAAAAAATGTACAAAAAGGGTTACGAACACCCCAAAAATCCTCGAGAGAAGCGAGGTGAGGGCCCCTGGGTGCTCCGGGTTCCTCATCTTTCGCCGATTCGGAGCGGCGGCCCTCTACGCATGGCTGAAAAGCTCCAAAATAACCACAGGATTTTTTTTGAAAAATAACCTCATTGTGATTTCCAAACCAAATTTTCCCTTTGAAGGAGTTATCGATCCCTTACCAACCAAGTTTTTCAAAACTAACCAAACCCTATAGGGGTCTGCCAAAAGGGCGAACCCCTGGAGTTTTGAGGCAGGAGCAAAAAGAAAAGAGGAGAAGAGAAAAAAAGCAAGAGAAAAAAGGAAAGAAAAAGAAAAAAAAAAGGAAAGGGAAAGGGGGAAAAAGAAAAGAGAAAAGGGAAAAAAGGATAAATGTAAATGATAAATTTTTGCTGTCTTCCGTGGCAACTGTTACCTGATTCCGTACGTTTCGAATTAAGTTGGTAATTTTTTTAAGGTTGTGAGAGCGAGGGCTGTCGGCTTCCCAGTAATTACGATAATTTTTTCCCTTTGGCTCCTCTGTAGAAGCGTTGGCAGCGACATCTATTTGTGATGGCAAGCAGGGGGGGAGCTTAAAAAAGAAATTTTACTTCCCAAGGGGACGCCAAAATACGCCTTTGGCCGAAGCCACCACCCCGGGAGGGGGGGCACAAACCCCCGGGGTAAACCCGGTACCCATTCATGCTGGGTGGAAGGGGGTGGGTTTTAAAAAAGACCCCCATCTATCTTTGCTCCCCCCGGGGGTCAAACCCCGGGCTTTTCGGTTGGAGCCCAGCGTGCAAACCCCTATACACGGGGTACCGTATGTAAAGTAGGTAAGAATCCTAGGACTTTTGGAACCCCCTACCGAAAATAATACCCTATTTTTGCACGAGTTAGGTGTAAATAAGCTAAATGGTTAAATCAAAACTGCCTTTGGGGGATTACAATTATTTCCGTTAGTTAGTGTGAACCTTTAATTATTAATAAAAGTACTGTTGGAAAAGGTAGCTACAAGAGCAATCACGGCATAAAATTGGTAGTTTTTTATTTAGCCTTCAATATACCCTGAGAGGTCTGAGCATCCCCTTTCCCCAGTGGATATAGGAGTTGCCTTAAAGAGCCCGCATCGTCACTCGTAGCGGGTGTCGATTGATGAAAAAACTGAATTTTCCCCCGATTTTAAGGCCATTTGCAGAGTCGAGCGAGAATAGAAAAAGAAGGGTTGCGCTGGCGAAAATCACGCCCCCAACCCTGGGTTTGCCGGGTTGGCGTA
>JACEEZ010021260.1:266809-286809 GCA_016584305.1 Chionoecetes opilio | reverse complement strand
AACTTCTCGCACTCCTCTCTCTCTCTCTCTTTCTCTCTCTCTCTCTCTCAAACAGTAATATTTGGAATGTATTTTATTCGTAAAAAACCCGATATTATTTCAGCAAGATTAGGAGAGAGAGATGAGAGAGGAGAGAAGAGAGACGAAGGGGGTTGGCGGGTTAGTGGAAGGAGATCACTCAAATATTTCACACCTTCCCCATGCGAGAGTCGCAGCTGACCCGCCTGACGCTAAATCCTTAATTTTCTGTCCGTCCCCTCCCCTCTGCTCTCACTTCCCCCTCCCTCTCTCTCTTCTTCCTCTCTTCTCTTTTTTCCCTCTCTTCCTCCCTAACATGCTGAAATGATATTATGATTTACCAATAATTTTATTTTCCCAAATTGCGTGTTTGTGAGAGAGAAGAGGGGAAAAGAGAAGGAAAAGAGAGAGAGAGGCCCCCACCCCCCCTCCCCAGGTGTTTGGGGGGGTGGTTCCCCAAAACAAGCACGGGGATGAATGATAAAATGTATAGCTATGAGACGGGGAACGAGCGTAGTCAGGTGTATATAATTAAATGAAACAACTAGAGCAACACAACACACGAACATAATTATAAGTATCATACACATTTTTATAATGTAATTTTTAATGTTATAGTAACAACACACATACGCACGCACGCACGCACGCACACACACATAAACACAACCCCAAACACACACAGTCCGTTTTGAACAGTTGGTTAGGGCGCCCCCACCTTTTGCCGGCGTTCGACCCCCACCCCGCTCATTTCGGGGATTTTTCCCCTTGAAATTTGGGGCGGTACTGACCCCCTTTAGCAAGGGGATGGGGGTGTGTGGTGGGTGAGGTCCCAGCATGCCCCAAAAACGGTAATAATGAGCTCCCAAACTCGATGAGAGGGGGGAAAACTGGCGATCGCGAGCCTGCCGCGTGGACTAGACATGGTGAATGACACACACACAAACAGATGGGCAGGCGTGAGAGAGGTGGAAAGGGGGGGTGAGAATGAGAAGGCTGTTTTTTTCTTTTTCCTGTTATATATATATATATTAATATATATATATATTATATATATATTAATAATATAAATTATAATAAATTAAAATAAATAGAGAGAGAGAGAGAGAAGAGGAGAGAGAGAGAGAGAGGGAAGAAGAGAGAGAGAGGGAGAGAGAGAGAGAGAGAGAGAGGTGCAGCGACTGATCGACGCTAAATCCTATCTGTTGTCCCCCTTTTCCCCTCTCTCTCTCTCTCTCTCTTTCTCTCGATCTCTCTCCCTTTCTTATATTTCTGAAAAAATCTTATTTTCGAAAATTTTTTTCCAATATTTGGGGTTTTGGGTTTTTTAGGAAGAGAAAAGAGAGGAAAAGAGAGAGAGAGAGAGAGAGGAGAGAGAGAGAGAGAGAAGAGAGGAGGGTGAGAGGGGGAGAGGGGGGGAGGGGGAAAGGGAGAAAGGAGAAAGGGAAAGGAAAGGGAAAAGGGTCTCGAATTTACTAACTAGGGTAAAAAAAAAAGTGGCCCTTGGTCAACGCGGGGATATTTTTCCCGCGGGGAAAAAGATGGCGGCAGGGGGGCCGGTCGGTTTTTAGTTTTTAGTACATACATATTTCTACATACATACATACATAATACATACATACATACATACATACATACATACAACATAATACATACATACATACATACATACATACATACATAATACAAAATACATACAACAACATACATACAACATAAACAACATACATACATACAACATACATACATACATACAACATACAACTAATATAAAAAATTTAAAAATATATATATAATATATATATACAAAAAATATTATCTAATATATATAAATATATAGATAGATAGCTAGATATATAGATAGATAGATATATAGGTAGATAGATCCTAGTACTCATATTACGAACTAAACATCTTGCAAAAAAAAGGGGTATTAACAAAACACATCAATATAAGCATCTGAACATATTTATGAATATTAGTAAAACAGTTCAACATCATTTGCCATTTTAACTTTATAATAAATATGTCGATCATATAAAAATTATTCAATAAATTAATGAAAGATATATTGTGCTAATCAGCTTGCACACTGAACAACATTTGCTCAACAATGAAGACAAGAACTGAGGTCATGATGCCGATAAATAACACAATAAACATGCTCTGCAAGTGTTCCATTGTAAGAGAGACTGCTTGGCCACTCATTGATGCTTCTTTCTCAGTGTGTCCTTCATTCGTAGAAGTGTCTTGGCTATCGGTTGTCTTTCCTTTTCTCTTCTTGTGTATTTTCATTTATGAGGTAGCATGAAAAAAAAGAAGCTATATTATGTTTTTTTACTATATCGAAATGTATATAAGAATATATAGAAGAACTAGCCGCAAAGCCGCCCTCCGGGCGGACTTTTTGGCTAGCTCCTGCGGGGGGCTATTGGTGGGCCTTCGGCCCACCACCTGTGTTTGGTGGGCCTTCGGCCCACCAAACATGGACTCTCCAGATAGCCCCTTCTAACTTTCCTGAAATCATGGATGTAGAAATGTATGTATTACCCCCACCCATTCACTCACCCATTACCCATCACCCCCCACCCATTCACTCACCCATTACCCATCACCCCCCACCCATTCACTCACCCATTACCCATCACCACACACCCATTCACTCACCCATTACCCATCACCCCCCACCTATTCCCTCACCCATCACCCATCACCCCCAACCCATCATCCCCCACCCATTCACTCACCCGTCACCCCACACCCATTACCCATCACCCCACCCATTCACTCACCCATTACCCATCACCCCCCACCCATTCACTCACCCATTACCCATCACCCCCCACCCATTCACTCATCTATTACCCATCACAACACACCCATTCACTCACCCATTACCCATCACCCCCACCTATTCCCTCACCCATCACCCATCACCCCCAACCCATCACCCCCACCCATTCACTCACCCATCACCCCACACCCATTACCCATCACCCCACCCATTCACTCACCCATTACCCATCACCCTACATCAAGGCTTCCTCAATTCTCGCAACCCACTTTTGTTTTCACAATTCTCGCTAATAGGCTGCTAAAAAAAAAAAAAAAAAAAGTGATCGGATCATCTCATAAGTGGCCTTATGACCTTCCCCTGGTCAACCTGATTCCAAAAATGTGCCATATGAGGTGTTTGCGCCACGGGGGGCGGAACCTATACCACACACACACACACACACACACACACACACACACACACACACACAGACAGACAGACACACTTTCGCTTATATTATTATAGATATGGAACGATACTGAGTCATATTTTTTCTTATGAACTAATATAATATAACAAAATGTGTACTGTGGCATTTGGAATTTAAACTCACCTGCATGGCAAGTAACAGTATCTCATCAAACCAGTATTGAGTTAAGCCAGCCTCCGCAACCCATGTCACTACTCTATCGAAATTCTTTTTCAGAGGTGAGTGACTCTGAAGACCCATAGCGACACTGAATGGCTGGAAACACTCCTAGGAAAACGAAAATGAGATATTGCTATAGTATTTACTGATCATCTATCTCTGATCCTTATTTATGTTTATCATAGTGAAAAAACTAAAAAAAAAAAACTACTTGTAGGCAATCTTGCCTCAGCTTCATCATATACTACAAACACTAGTCAGGTCAACGTATATTGCGGCAAGAATAACAGCTGCACAAGAATATCGTATTACCTCGCTTCTGAATAGGAGTTACTGACGTCCATGACTGATAGGTTATCAAAATGATATTTGATTGTATATAGTGTACTAATGTTATGTAAATTGAATTTGTGTCCTGTAAATAGGTTGCAAAATTTTTATTAGTAACAAAATAACAGGAACAACATTGAATACCATTTGCCCAACAGGGAAAGAACGTTATTTGATACGGAACAAGCCACTCAACAATCGCTTAGAGTGAGTAAGTATGAGTAGCCGAGACATTCAAATTTGACCGCCTTCAATGGCTATGTTGAGAAGGCAGGTGATCATCTGTGCAAGTAGACTTGATAAACGTTATTAGGGTAATTCTATGGGAAGTGAGTTTTAAATGAGTATTGAAATTTAAAAGAATCATTGAGCTCACTGTATGGGAGGAAAACTGGACTATATAGATATTTTAATTATAAGCGGTGAGTATTACCCATTTTGTATATCGTAACCGGAAGATAACATCTCTCTCCTTCACCCTCTTTGTCACCGTGCCTTAGTTATCCCTTTTAGGAGTCACTATGCCATAAGCTATTGAAGCATTGTCTCATATAGCTAGGCATGGGTGTGTGAAATAACTTTTATGAGTGCATATGTTATTTATAGTGGGTTTACTTTATAATATTGTGTCCAAAACAGCAAATAACAAGTAAGGAAACGAGCAATGGTAATATAACAGCCTCCACCACACATGCCTGGCCTCTACATCGGACATAAGAGTTATCAGTGTTATAGGTATGCCTAGATAGGTTATGGATAACAAAAAGGGATCCAGAGGACGGGTTGTCCCAGGTCCCAGAACCAATTGTTGTGAGGGAAGATGTACAGATATATAATAATTTGTTCCACAAATTACTTACCAAGCAGAACAAGGGGAAGGAAGGTATTCCTAGTCATGCACAGCCCCTATTAATTGCCAGAAATGGAACCACTTTCTTGCCTACGCCAATTAGTGAGTTATTAGAGGAAAGTGATATTCCAGTTCATAATAATTATATTGCCACTAAGAACTAATCAGACTAATAATGGAAAATCCAACTAATAATGTGCCTCGAGGAACTACTACCCTAAAATTTAACACTGAATTATTGTTTAAACACCCTACTTGTCTGAAAGATTGTAGTAATATGCCTCAAAAAAAGGTTTACACTAAGCCAGACATATATAAAGATATAATAAGAGAACCTGTATTGATCCCAGATCCTTTTATAGACATTAACATGTTTTTCTGACTGAGCAAACTACTTAATACTACTAATTTAGTCTTCAAATTCATTAAGAGGAATAGGTTTGACTCCTTAACATTTTGGGTCATCTCCCAAATACCACCAGACATCCAATACTTATTCCCAAGCGCCACCATCTTACTAAGTTATTGGTGGAAGAATATCATAAGAGCTCGTTAAAACACGGAAAGGCTGCTACATTAGACTATATTACCAGGCAATTTTTACTCATATCTCGAATCTCATAATGGCATATATTTAGTGTGTTTTACTGTTTTGTATTTGATAATATTATAGAACATACATTTACGCAGATAACATAATCTAATATACTATAGGAGTAGCCGTGTGTGTGTGTGTCTGTCTGTCTGTCTTTTTTGGGTATCCGAAACCATAAATTCAATTTTGATGCGAATAAGCTCAAAAATCGCAAATAAATCGTAGGTGGTAAGCGGCTTAGTCCCATGTCGATTGAATAATTTTGAATGGGGTTTTTGGGCTAAAAACACTTAAGGAGTATGTGATTACAGGAAAAACTCTGCGGTAACATTTAGCCGCATTCCACAAACTCAGTAGACTCATGGACGTTTGTGTGCGTGTGTGAGTGTGTGTGTTGGAATCACACGGAACACAAAGGGTTGGAATCACACGGAACGTGGTATACCCCGAGGCACTTTGACCAGTGACCAACGACAGCAACAACACGATTGGAGTTTGCAATCACATGTTGTCTAATATATACTACTACTACAAACATCAATAGATGGGTCCGAAGGGCCCACGAGCACTTGTCTAATATACTATAGGAGTAGCCGTGTGTGTGTGTGTCTGTCTGTCTGTTTTGGGTAGCCGAAACCGTAAATTCAATTTTGATGTGAGTAGGCTAAAAAAATCGCAAATAAATCGTAGGTGGCAAGCGGCTTGGTCCCATGTCGATTGAATAATTTTGAACAGGGGTTTTGGGCTAAAAACACTTTAGGAGTATTATATTACATGAAAAACTCTGCGGTAACGTCTTGTCGCATTCCACAAACTCAGTAGACTCATGGACGTTTGTGTGCGTGTGTGAGTGTGTGTGTTGGAATCACACGGAACACGAAGGGTTGGAATCACACGGAACGTGGTCTACCCCGAGGCACTTTGACCAGTGACCAACGACGGCAACAACACGATTGGAGTTTGCAATCACATGTTGTCTAATATATACTACTACTACAAACATCAATACATGGGTCCGAAGGGCCCACAAGCAACTGTATAATTTATACTGATTAACTATATTCTGCTCCTACTGTATTCATGGAACACTTGTTTACCTTGCGGATCAGCTTCCACTTGTCATGGGCGGGTTGGCGCGGAACTCCAGATATAAGTCAAACTAATAATGTGTCTAATAATACAGTAGTCTTTGGTTGACACTTAGCATAATCATTAATATTGTACACAGGATTTTGAGAGTTACTAAGCATGTCATACGGGAGTCTTTTCTCCACACCAAGGTAAAATGATAAAATAAGGAGTTTGACCTGTCGACTCATAAATATTGTTATAAATGCTCGCAGCAAATTGGGGTAACCAATTTTCCCAATTATCAAGCAAGCCACCAACAACTGGCCGCAAAGCTTCCGTGATTTTCCTGTTTGCGCGTTCAATTAAACCGTTACTGGCAGTGTGATAAGCTACCGTGAATGTTTGTTTGATGTTGAACTGCCCACATATGTCATTACGAAGCGCATATTTAAATACCGCGCCATTGTAACCCAATAACACCCGAGGAATTGAGTATGAACAAAATAAATTGGCGATTAATGCGTGTGCAATCGCTTTGGCAGTTTTATCCATCACAGGGGCCAAAACAACGTACATTGAGAAGTGATCAACACATACAAACAGGTATTTAGACCCTTGACGACTGGACAAATGTTGTAATAGATCAATAGCAACAATGTCCCAGGGACGCTCAGGAGGTGGATATTCCATAATTAGTGCTGACTTTGGTACTGTACCCTTATGCTCTGCACATTTCACGCACTTAAGAGACATATGCGTCAATATCTAACCGCATTTTAAGATAAAAACAACTAGTGCGGGCCGCAGAAAGAGTACGTTCGTTCCTTTCATGGATGAACGGCTATTATAGCAACATGAACTAGTTGCAGTACCACAGGTACAAATGACTTAGGTATCACAAATTGGGTTACTGGAGTTCGTTTATTTGGCCAAAATATACAAAGGACCTGATCTAGTGATAAAATACATTGTGAAAAAGGAATGGGCATTTTAGGTAAAGTTGACTGATCACCCGATTCCAGAGCATATATGTATAACTTTACTCCATACGTCATTGTGACGTTGGGCAACAGCTAGTTCATATAGTGAAACATTTTGAGCTGCAGGGGACTTTTCCGTCACCAGTCCAACATGTAGTACATTCCTAGACAGCGCTTCAGCCACTGCATAGGCTAGACCTTAAATGTTGGATTGAATTCCTGTATTGTCAAGAACCAACCCGCGAGTTTTCTCGAGAAGTCTTTCTCTTTAAATAGCTCAGTGACAGATGCGTGATCAGTATATATGTTTATATCATAACCTAGGATAAAGTCTCTACATTTGTTTAAAGCCCAGACAACTGCGAGTGATTCCAGGTGAGTAACTGAGAAATTAGACTCTGTAGGAAGTAAAAATCTACTCGCAAGTGCAATAGCGCCTCTTTTTCGCGTGTATCTCTCTGCATTATTACAGCTCATACCCCAATGCAGAGACATCCGTGTAAAGAACAAAAGGAACCTTATAGTCTGGATTGTAAGGCCAAGACAGGGGCAGTGGTTAGGTCGAATTTAAGATCTTGAAACCTGTTTTCATATACAGCGTTCCAATTAAAGTACACGTCGTTCTATAATATTTTTGTTAAGGTCGATGCAACCGCAGCAAAATTGGACAAAAAAGATATATAGTAACCACACAACCCAATGAAAGAACGGACATTGTCTACATTCTGAGGTCGCGGGAAATTTGTAACTGCAGTTATGTTATCTGACATTGTACGAGGTCCATCACCATCTACCACATGGCCTAAAAAGGTGATTTTTTACTTAAAGAATTCACATTTAGTCAGTTTAGCCTTGGGACCAGCATCTTTCAACTACAGGAGTGCTGCTTCCAAATTAGCAAAATGAGACTCCGAGTCTTTGCTACATATTATGACATCATCAAGGTAAGCATAGCCATTTTTTCCTAACATAACGGAAACTAAATTATTAATCATCCTTTAAAAAATAATAAGGGCTGACTTTAAAGCAAATGGCATTCTGAGCCACTCGTAGCGTCCACTGGAAGTACTAAAGGCAGTAGGTGCGGCGGTAACAGAGTGGTTAGCGTCTCCGAGTGGCGTTCTAAGTGACCCGAGCTCGATCCCCGACGAAAACCGAAATCCTTCTGCACCGTCGAGTGGCCTAAGAACACCCACCTGCCCTGCGTATTAACTCTACTTTAGATTTCGAGCGCATCGGAGGACACAGGGGGGCGGCATGATCCTCTAATCACAGGCGTTATTATAAAAATCATGCCTGCGCCACCACGGGCGAGGGCCAACCATCACAGCCCTCAAGTGAACCTCTAGAGTTTAGAGCCTACCATCCGAGCCCTGGAAGCCACTGCCTACAGGCGCTATAGCTACAATTGTAAAAAAAGAAAGGAAAACAAAAAAAGTTACTTCCCATGATGCAGAAGCCATGGGTACTTGCCAGTAGCCCCTAACCAAATCAAAGCTACTGAACATAGTGTTACCCAGCCCTAATGACAGCCCTAATCCCTAATCCCTAATATGCCCTAATTAACAGGTATGTTGGGACAGGAAAAGGATACCTATCATCCTCCGTGACTTCATTTAAAAGTCTTCATTTAGTCTTCTACCAGTGCCTCTTCCTGCTGGCCGACCACATCATCTGGGTGGGGCGGGCTGGCCTGTGGGACATAGACCAGGACAAGTGGTCAAGGGTTTCCAACAGGTTCTGGCTTGGTTCCATCGTCCTCAACCTCCTCCTCGACGGCTACGAGATCCTCACCATCAGCAGGTAGTTAGAGTTGGTAGTTTGTTTGTAGACAGGTAGTTAGTGCGGAGTCATTAGAGAGTTTTAAAAGGAGGCTAGATAAATTCATGGATGGGAATGAAAGGTGGATGTAGGTAGTGTTAAGTAACATGAACTACCACGTGTAGGTCTCGCGGCCTCTTGTAGCTTCTTTATTGTCTTATGTTCTTATGTTCTTATTTAATCGCCAGACGTCAATTACAGATCTAAACTGTCCGTCTTTTTTAGGAACGAGGAATAGAGGCGAGTTCCACAGTGAACGGGAATTTTGGATAACACCATGATCCAGTATGTCTTAATTTGTCCATCAACAATTAGTCTTTGACTGTGAGGTAGACGATAGGCTGGAATATATAATGGTGGTGTTCCAGGTTTAAGTCTATTGTGATGGTTAGTTTTATCAGTTGAACCTAACGATTCTCCGGGCAAGGCTATAATATCACGGTACTGCTTTAGCAGTTTTAACAATGAAGACCTGTGCATGCGATAATCCGCAATAGTGACAAGTGAGACAAGCGTCTGTACTTGAGCCGAATTTGTTTTGCTGGACGATAGAGTTACTGAACTGACAAAACGTGTAGGTATGTCCAAAGGTTCTGGCACTACCTGTTTGTCGAAAGCTAACGCAAGGCTTAAAAATACACCTTGTCAAAATTTGATTGGACAGCCGGTCGCCGCAGGTGTCACTATAAAAATCATGCCTGCGCCACCACGGGCGTGAGCCAACCATCATTGTCCTCGAGTGAACCTCCAAGGCCTGCCATCCGAGCCCTGGAGGTCACTGCCTACAGGCGCTAGAGGCATAAATGTAAAAGAATAAAGAAATTTTATATATATATATATATATATATATATATATATATATATATATATGACATGTATGTATGTATATGACAGTTAAAAACATTTGTTTTGTCCGTTTTTTCCTTATAGTTCCCCGCTCGGCTTTATTTACCTGTATTATCCTCGTGGTTGGGACTCCTGTGGGGGATGTATTGATGGACCTCTTATAGGCTGCGTGCGAATAAGAGCTGATATAGACCCCTCGACCTTGCAAAATATTCTTGTAGAGTTCCTCAAAGCTTATTTTCTCAACGTATCGGACTGCTAAACCCTGTGAAAAGTACACGACAAAAATGTTTATGTAAACAAACTACTCCAAACTAGATAATGGTCTGCATTAATATACCTAATACAATTCCAATTATAGCACCAGATAACAAAATCAAGGGAAATATAGCAAATACGTAATACATAACCGTTTAAAAAATAACTATGAACATTTAAGGCAGCTAAGCTTTATTGGCAGCAAGCGAAGCGAGCTGCTTCTTACCATAAGACCCGTAGAGCCAAGTTTAAGCCAAAAAGTGCATATCTACTCCTAAATATGGTCGGATTGAGCTGAAATTTGACTTGGAAGTAGTGTTGTCAAAATCAATGGGGGTCTGTGCAACAAACTTTTTGCGTAGAACAAGCCCTTAATGTGTAATCTGCGTAAACTACTGCTAAATATTGTTGGATTGAGCTGAAATTTGACATGCAGGTAGTGATGTCAAAATCAATGGGGGTCTGTGAAACAAACTTTTTGCGTAGAACAAGCCCTTAATGAGTAATTGGCGTAATGAGTTAATTGGCTGGAACGTGGCTCACTGCCACGTTCCAGCCGCAAGAACTGAGCCAAAAGCAAAGGGGCCAGAGGCTGGACGCCTATACTTGATTTTAAGGTGTGTGCTATTCAAAGAAATGCATATGAAACTAGGGGGGTGGGGGGCACTCAGTAGAGCGCATACCTCCGCCCGAATATTTCATCAATTATATATAAATATATATATATATATATATATATATATATATATAAATATATATATATATATATATATATATATATATATATATATATATATATATATATATATATATATATATATATATAATATATATATATATATATATATAGATATATATATATATATATATATATATATATATATATGCATTATGCATTCAGAATGAGCGCATACCTCCGGCCGAATATTTCATCAATTGGTTGCCATGGCAACAGTTGTCAATAGATTTCATCCAAAATTAAATAAGTTCTTCCTTATACCAAACAGGCTTGGTATACCGAGTTTGGTCCAAATCTATTCGTAACTTTTTGAGAAATCCTGTACACTAACAGACAGACAGACAGACAGACAGACAGACAGACAGACAGACAGACAGACAGACAGAAAGATCGGGGTGAAAACATAACCCCTCCAACTTCGTTGGCGGAGGTAAATATAGCATTATTGGCAGCGAGCGAAGCGAGCTGCTTACCATATGACCCGTGGAACCAAGTTTAAGCCAAACAGTGTATAACTACTCCTAAATATTGTCGGATTGAGCTAAAATTTGACATGCAAGTAGTGCTGTCAAAATCAATGGGGGTCTGTGAAGCAAACTTTTTGCATAAAACAAGCCCTTAATGAGTAATTAGCGTAAACTACTCCTAATTATTGTCGGATTAAGCTGAAATTTGAAATGCAAGTAGTGCTGTCAAAATCAAAGGGGGTCTGTGCAACAAACTTTTTGCGTAGAACAAGCCCTTAATGAGTAATTAGCGTAATGAGTTAATTGGCTGGAACGTGGCTCGCTGTCACGTTCCAGCCGCAAGAACTGAGCCAAAAGCAAAGGGGCCAGAAGCTGGACGCCTATACTTGATATATATATTCATATATGACACATGCAAGTACGTACACACACACACACACACACACACACACACACACAACAAATATATATTCTTTTATTTGATATATTATAATTTATATCAAGTATAGACGTCCAGCCTCTGGCCCCTTTGCTTTTGGCTCAGTTCTTGCGGCTGGAACGTGACAGCGAGCCACGTTCCAGCCAATTAACTCATTACGTGAATTACTCATTAAGGGCTTGTTTTACGCAAAACGTTTGTTTCACAAACCCCCATTGATTTTGACAGCACTACTTGGATGTCGAATTTCAGCTCAATCCAAGAATAATTAGGAGTAGTTTACGCTAATTACTCATTAACAGCTTGTTTTACGCAAATCGTTTCATGCGACGACCCCCATTGATTTTGACAGCACTACTTGCATGTCAAATTTCAGCTCAATCCGACAATATTTAGGAGTAGCTATACACTTTTTGGCGGAAACTTGGTTCCACGGGTCTTATGGTAATTCTATTAAGGTAATCGTCCAGACCCATTTTTTCTTTGCATAATTATGTTGAATGTTCATTCAATATACCTAATCCACAAAAAAATATTCATTTTCACGCCCTATTTCCCTAAAAACATGACTTTTGTAAAAAGCGCGGGAAAAACAACAGCCACATTCCAGCCGTGGCGCGAAACTTGCTGGCGACGACACAAGAGGTAAGCCTCCCAGCCCCGCCCGACACAGACACACGGAGACTCTGAGAAAAATGTAGTACTTGGGGAATTTTGGGTGCTTCTGGTGTATTTTTTGTGCGACACGGCACATACTTGCATCCTGCATGGGCACGGCAAGAAAGCCGTGCCATTCCCGAGAGCTTAGCACCCATTCACAACCCACACGGCGACGATATATGTGTGCAGACCTTTGGAGCGACGGGGAGCGGCTGGTAGTAGCCAGGGTACTGCAGCCCTCTCATCTCGGTGGCCTTGCTACTACCCGCCGCTCCCCGCCGCTTGCCGCCGCTGCACACATCTGCACACATATATCGTCGCCCCACAGTTTGCAAATGGGTGCTAAGCTCTCGGTAAAGGCACAGCCCCCACGCTGCACCCACACAGGATGCAAGTACATGCCACATCGCACAAAAAATATATCAGAAACACCCAAAATTCCCCAAGTACTACATTTTTCTCAGAGTCTCCGCGCGTATGTATCAGGCGGTGCTGGGAGGCTCCCTGTTGTGACGTCGCCGACCCATGGTGCGTCGTCTGCTGATAAACAGTTGTGTTTTGAGAGCACGGGGAATTTACAGATTTTGAATGCGGATCATTTAAAAACGGGTGACTGGATGCAAAATGTGAGAACATATTGTTGATATACTTGATCATGGCTATATTTTGACTGCATTAAATCAGGAATGATGAAATAGTCTGGACGATTACTTTAAGTATAGACGTCCAGCCTCTGGCCCCTTTGCTTTTGGCTCAGTTCTTGCGGCTGGAACGTGACAGCGAGCCACGTTCCAGCCAATTAACTCATTACGTGAATTACTCATTAGGGGCTTGTTCTATGCAAAAAGTTTGTTGTACAGACCCCCATTGATTTTGACAGCACTACTTGGATGTCGAATGTCAGCTCAATCCGACAATAATTAGGAGTAGTTTACGCTAATTACTCATTAAAGGCTTGTTTTACGCAAAAAAATTCTTCCGAAGATCCCCATTGATTTTGACAGCATTACTTGCCTGTCAAATTTCAGCTCAATTCGATAATAATTAAGAGTAGTTATACACTTTTTGACGGAAACTTGGTTCCACGGGTCTTATGGTAAGCGACAACGAGCTTCGCTCGCTGTCAATATTTCTACAAAACATAACCTTAAACTTAAGTTTAATTTAGGTTAAGTTAAGGTTTGGTTTAGGTATGATTTAGGTTTGGTTAGGTTTAGTATAGGTTTGGATTAACTTTTGTAGAGTTATTTAGAGTTATAACCTTATTTAGGTTAAATAAGCGGCAGGGAATAAGCTAATCTGGCGGATGAAGCCCATGCCTGGAATTAAGGCAGGGCAGAACGTACCTGTGCCCCGAGCCCCGTGCTTTTAGGGACCCTGCGCATCTAGTAATTACCAGAAATCAATTGTAAATATTTGCGTCTCCCATCGTCCCACTAGGACTGTCTGAATAAATAACATAACTTCGATATAATATAGGCTATGATTATGAAAAAATAAACAGTTTTGTTATACTTTTTTTCCAACTCCATATATTGAATAATCTTTAAATGCACCAAACCCTTGTGTCAGGCTCAGCGGAGTCAGCTGGTGTGAGAGTCACATTGGCCTGCTTGGTTTAGCGTGCACTGACCAGTTTATTTCCGAAGGTTAATTTTCATTTATCTATTAGTATGTAAGGCTACCTTAAGCAATCGGCTGCATTTTATATTTCGCTTCATATTTTGACTATCATACTGTCACATAAATAACTACCGTAGGCTAAGGAAAAAAACTACCGACAAAATAAGGGAGCATGGGTTATAGGCTATAGCATGTTTACATTACTACATGTACGATAAAATGTTTATATTTACGTATTCGTTTATTATTCTTCGTCTTACGTATGCGTATACGCAACTGATGTATTGAAATTTCATCGGAAACAACTCGTTCCTGAGATATTAATTTATAATATATGTTACCTACGCGCCAGCCGCTGGCAGGTTAGCTTAGGTAAAGGTTAGGTATACAATTTATGCAGAACAAAAACTGGTCTTACAGCGGGGTGGAACAGCACGCACCCATAGCGGGTGGAGGATACGACCCACTCCGCTCTGCCAAGTACGTTATTACCGTTATTACCGCAAACAAAACAAAGGATTTACGGCAGAAATGGTTAGTAGATTAATTCAAAACTCACTAGAAGAAAATAGTTTCATCCACCAAAGTGAATTTTTTTTTTTCTTTTGGAAATCTACCTACATTTTTACTTTATTGTCCAAGCGAGCGAAGCGAGCTTGGACACCTATTTCAGCCGAAATCAGGTGTCATAATTATAGGCTTGTAAAATGTTGCCACGAATTCTTCTTCTTCTTCTTGTGACTACTTTTGTAGGCAACGGGTATACAGGTGTAAAGGAAGAAATTTGGCACAAAAGGTTATATTTCGTCTCTTAACTTCTATATCTTTTCGTCCAAGCGAGCGAAGCGAGTTTTTAGCATTTATGCTAAAATTCGTAATATATTGTGCCTGGCGACATTAGTGCAGTGGCGAAAGTAGTGCATTAGTGTAGTGGAAATAGAATGTTTTCGACTCGTAGTTGCTCACAATAGCAGTGTCTGAGCCGAGGAGACAGGCTGCTTGTGTTAGGCCTCATATAACCACTATAACTCGTGTTTCTAATGCCGTTATAGGTGTTATTTAGGGTTAGCGTGGTGTTATATACGTGGTAGGGTGTGTGTGAGGTGTTAAATATGCATTTCAGCCGTGGGTACAGAGAGGAGTTGTCCAAGCGAGCGAAGGGAGCTTGGAGCTTGATTCGCATATAACAATTATGAAATACCACCACCACCACCACCACCACCACCACCATTACCACCACCACCACCACCACCACCACCACCACCATACCACCACACCACCACCACCACCACCACCACCACACCACCATCACCACCACCACCACCACCACCACACACCACACACACCACACCACACACCACCACACACCACCACCACCAACACCACCACCACCACACACCACCACACCACCACACCACCACCACCACACACCACCACCACCACCACCACCACACCCCACCACCATCCCACCACCCACCACCACCAACCACACCACCACCACACCACCATCACCACCACTGACCACCACACCATTACCATCACCACCACCACCACCACCACCACCACACCATCACACCACTCACCACCATCACACACCACCACCACCACCATCACCATCACCACCAACACCACAACCACCACCATCACCACAACCACCACCATCACCACAACCACCACTACCACCACCACCGCACCACCACCACCACCGCCATCACCACACCATTATTTTTAGAACTTTTTTTTTAGAACTTTTTTCAAGAACAATTTAGCGCTTTTCTTTTCTTTGTAAAAAGTTAAGAAAATCAAAGAAGGGGATGGTGAAGGTTAGGTTGGGTTAGGTCTGGTTGTAATAGAAGTATTTTAACGTGAGGGTATTTAAAAAGTTGACTTTAGCCTGTGCGAGCTTGGACACGTTCCACATCTTTAGTGTGGACGTCTATTTCCTAGTTTATATATCTATCTATTTTATCTTTACATTAATACTAGAAGGGTTAGGTTAGGCTAGGTTTAGGTTCCTTTAGGTTTGAGTTAGGTTTTGTTGTGTTATTTAGGGTGAAAAAGCGAATCGTGATGGTACGTGATTGCCCGGCTGTTTGGCGGCTGCCTACTCCAGCGAAATATTTACCAACAAGTATAATACCAAGGAAAATGGAAACTTAATAACACTAAAGCATTTAATTAAATGTCTAGTGCTAATAAGTTTTCATTTTCTTTAGTATTGTAAATTCTTAGGAAATGGCAATGTGCCATCTATTCTAGGAGTTATTTAACACGAAAAATGTGTTATATTTTTGGTCTATGCAATAATGAATAACTACTGCACAATATACACAAAGTAATGGAGAAAAAGTAAGCTGTAAGGTTTATGGAGCCCGCCTACACCTGCGGAATATTAACCGTATACATTTATTTGAAACCCAAGCAAGAACAAAAATTTCAGTAGAGATATTTTCGTATATCACAACTAAACTAACCTCTGGTCAATTTTGGTGATTGAACAAAACTACATTTTGGCACTCGTGGAGAATGTGGATCCCTCACGGACAACAGCCAGGTTAGGTTAAGGTTAGAATTAGTTTGGTTTGTGGGGGTGACTAAACTAACTAGATAATTCCAGAACACATCAAAATCTACCAAGAAAACATAGTTCACGAAAAAAACTAAACTAAACTAAACCTAACCTTAACCTTACTTAACCTGGCTGCGGCAGTGTAAGACCCACATTCTCCACGAGTGCCTATTTATTGGAGGGGCCTAGGCCCTAGGCTAATGTTTTGCGACATATTCTTACCTATAGCAGTAAGAGCTCGTTTGTAGGTCGCTATGTTGACCTTTGCTGTAGACTTATTTAACAACCTGCCACCTCTTCTGGCAGTCCTTAAAACAAGTTGAGCGCAAGGAAAGGCGGCGCTCAGGTTGTCAGTGATGTCCTGCCAGGCATCTGCCCTGCTCTTTGCAGAGCAACCCGATAAGGAAAATGCCCCTCGCAGGACATTTTTTCTTGCTTTGTTGAGCTGGGCAAGGAGGAAAGTCTCGTCTTGAGACCAATAATTCTCCTTCCTCTTACGGGACACATTATTCACTTCAAGCGCCATGTCTGACTGTATGTGTTTGTCTCTTTTGAACGGATTGTTTCATATATGGTACAATTCTTATTTATGATTTCATTAATTGTAGTCTTAAGCAATACTTAGTCTCTCTAATACAATAGTAGGACAGTATGGCTGTAATGGAGTGCAAGGCTAGCAGTTAGCTGAGTGTCCTTCATCCCCCTCCTAACCCGTTCTGACATGAATCAACGTAGCCTTTTACAGTATTGTTAATTACAGCCATACTATAATCATGTTCTGCTTATCGGTAAATTACATGTATATTAATGCCAATGGAGGCGTTTAGGTTAAGGAAAAAAGTACTACATACCGCCAGAATTTTAATTTCCGAATTTGTTTTGTGGATCTCGGAGATTGTTCATATACGAGTGGTTGTTCATAAAATTCTTGTGTACATATTCTTATAAATTATTTAAAGTTGGTTTCGTGCCTTATAATGAGGTAGCAGCATATATTGTGAAGTCTTGTTGATGTGGTTATACACGTCATGGGATGAATATTTATCGGTTTTTACACATGTGTATAAATATTTCTTGATCTATAGTTATATTTAAATACTCCCAGTGGTCACCAGCAAAGGTATTAAAATAAAAAGAAGCCAAGAGTCTGAGCCCAGAGTCTCCCCAGACCAAGACTCAGACCGTATTCTGTAATTTATAACAGCAGATAAATCTGCTAATCTGCCTTTACAGCTACGTATATCTATGACTTTACGATGGTGTGAGTTCATATAAGTAATAATATTAATTGAGTTCCTTAGTCGTGTGGATCGTTATTTACCCTATAAATAACATATTCTTGCAATGGTTATAATGGCTGGTAATTGTGAAATATAAGCAGTTTTACGCGTATAATCTGTACATAAAAATACTTTAGACATACATTAACTGCTATTTCTTTCTCAGATAGTGAATAGTTCCTGCATACATGAGTTAAGAGACGAAACATAACCTTCTGTGCCAAATTTCTTCCTTTTCGCTTGTAGCCTCTGTCGATGGGAACGTAGTCTCTTTGACGAATATCTTGATTTGTTGTTTCCATACCTTTGCTGGTGACCACTGAGAGTATTCAAATAATAGTATAGATCAAGAAATATCCATACACATGTGTAAAACCGATATACATTCATCCCTTGACGTATATGGCCACATCAACAAAACTTCACAAAATATGTTGTTACATCATTATGATGCACGAAACCAACTTTAAATTAATTATAAAAATTTGTACATAATAATGTTATGAACAACCACTCGAATATGAGCAATTTCCCAGTACCACAAAACAAATTTGGAAATTTAAATTCTGGCGGTATGTAGTACTTTTTTCCTTAACCCAAACACCTCCATTGAGTCGTTAAAAAATACTGTAGGGTTCAATACCTTGTAAAAATCATGATTAAATAATTCATAATATCACCGAGGTGTATCTTCCTCTAAACAGCGCAGGCCTCTATGCCTGCCGATCCATGACAATGGTGCCAACCCTGATTTTCACTTCAAACTACGTTCATCCCGTAAATGATGTAGCCTCTCGGCGGGGTGGGAAAAAACTTTTGACGCCTTTTGGGAAAAGCAGATTTACATTGTTAAAAAAAGTTGCCGGGGCGTGAAAACTTGAACCTCTGAAAAGGTTTTGACAAGCCTTCCTGTTGAACCAAAGATACTCATATGGACGCTACTGGGCCCCCCGCGCCAACCCGCCCAAACCAGGGAGGCCGTTTTCGATTCTGCCTTTTAGACACCCCCTAATTTTTTTCTAAGGTTATAATTTTATATAATACCTTATTTCGTAAATGTTTTTCTATAATATTTATTTCAAAAAAAAACAGTAAAAAAACATAAAGAAAATTTTCCTTTTACGGATTAAGAAATATGCATCCCCCAAATTTTTAACTTAAACTTTTCGCCATTTAAATTTTGCAGAAAATTTTTTAGATGAAAACTAAAAATGAACAGTTTTTTATTTTCTCTTTTATATATTTGTTTAAAAATGTTAAACCTGCAAAAGTACGTTAATAAAAAAAATAACTATAATATGGGCAAATAAAAGATTTTTTCCATGAATACATAGACTATTTATAGTTAAATGAAAATGTTCTTTAAAGTTTTTCTATAAATTACAAATAAAAAAATTGTAAAATACCAAAGAAATTCCATTATGGCTCGAAGGAAAAGGGAAAAATTATTTTCTTTTAAACTCGCCTTTAATATTTTTCATTAAAATTTTTACTGCAAAAATTTTCAATAGAAGCATCATTTTTACTTTCCTTTGTATATTTGGTTTTTATAAATGGAATTTTTACTTATGCATACTTTATCGTAACATAAAATAAAAACTTCAAATCATCGGGTTAAATCCCATAGGATGTTATTTTTTTTAAATAATTATCAGGCCTTTTTCATTTCCCAGAAAGAAACTTTATATCAATGGGAAAAAATTTCCCAAAAGGGTTCTATGTATGTTCACTAAAGTACTCGCAAACATAAATTGGGAATGATCAAATAAATCTGGCATATTTCTTTTCTCATAATGGCATTATTTGGGTATTTTACATTTTTTTGAATATTATAAAAAAATTTAGAAATAAGTATATATTATATTATGAAAAATAGGAAGGAAAAATGATTTCAAATGAAGGAATCGCAAAATTTGGCCTTCTCTAACAAATACCAAATAGTAGCAGTCCCATTTATAGAATAGTCTTTCTTGACTTTAGCCCCAAAACAAGGGGATGTCTTTGGTTGTCACCATGCCCACACCCTTCC
>JACEEZ010021260.1:251809-259309 GCA_016584305.1 Chionoecetes opilio | reverse complement strand
AACAACGTCCGTCTACAGTAGCTGCAATAGAACGGTTTGAAAGGAAACTTAAGATGAAGGTACAGAGAGAAGGATAAAAACCGAATGAGGGTAGTTGGAAATTAAAGATTTTTTGCCAGGCTCTATCAAAAGTTTTTTGATATGTCAAGGGCAACAGCAAAGTTTCACCGAAACCCCTAAAGGGAGGATGACCAAGATTCAGTTAGGAAAGCTAGAAGACGCCAGTAGATGCCTTTACGGAAACCGTCAAAACGATCAGATAGAAGATTGTGAGCAGATAGATGCTTAAGAATCTTTATTAGTATAGATTAAAAAACTTTAGAAAGTCAGGAAGTCAAAGCTATAGGACGGTAGTTTGAAGGATTAGAACGGTCACCCTTCTTAGGAACAGGTTGGATGTGAGCAAACTTCCAGCAAGAAGGAAAGGTGTAAGTAGATAGACAAAGACGGAAAAGTTTGACCAGGCAAGGTGGGAAGCACAGAAGCACAGTTTTTGAGAAACAATTTGGGGGGACTCGGTCAGGACCGTAAGCCTTTCCCAGGATCTAGGCGCAGAAAGGCAAAGAAAACATCATTCCGAAGGATTTTAATGACAGGTATAATATAGTCAGAGGGTGGAGGAGAAGGAGGAACAAGCCCTTCATCAACCAGAGTGGGGAATTTTTAGCAAAGGTTTGAGCGAAGAGTTCAGCTTTAGAAATAGATGAGACAGCTGTGGAAACATCTGGGTGAAGCATAGGAGGAAAGAAAGAAGAAGAAAAAAAATTTTTAGAGATGTTATTAGCTAGATGCCAGAGGTCACGAGAGGAATTTGATTCAGAAAATTTGACTTTTCTATGAATGAAAGAGTTTTTGGTAAGTTGAAGTAAAGATTTGGCATGATTACGGGCAGAAATTTAAAGAGAATGAGTATCAGGGGAGGATGCTTACGGTACCGTTTGTGAGCCACCCCTCTATCTCGGACAGCATGAGAACAAGCAGAGTTAAACCAAAGGGTTTACGGGCTTTAGGATTAGAGAAAGTGTGTGGAATGGACGCCTCCATGCCAGAGACTATGACCTCAGTTATGCGTTTTCACAAAGAGATGGGTCTTTGACATGGAAGCAAATAATCATTCCATGGAAAATCAGAGTAGTACTGCCTTAGGTCTTCCCACTTAGCTGAGTTGAAGTGCCAGAAGCACCTCCGCTTAGGTGGGTCCCGAGGCGGCACCGGAGCGATAGGACAGGTTACAGAAATAAGATTTTGATCGGAGGAAACCCACGGAGAGAATAGTTTCACAGAGTAAGCAGAAGGTTTAGTAGTTAGGAAAAAAATGAAGCATGTTGGACGTGTCTCCAAAGGGGGGTCCCGGAAATACGGATAGGGTGCCCGCACCAGCTGTTCTAGGTCTTGGAGGATAGAAAAGTTGTAGGCTTGTTCACCAGGGGTCAGTGAAAGAAGATGATAGCCAAAAACTGATGATGAACATTTAAGTCCCAAAAAATGGAAATTTCAGCTAAAGGAAAATGAGATGAGATGTGCTCCACTTTTGTTGTTAAAAGTCGAAGAATTTTACATAGTCAGAGGAGTTAGGGGAGAGAATACAGCAAGATAAATTTAGTAAGAGAGTGACATTGAAGTCGAAGCCAGATGGTAGAGAATTCGGAAGATTCAAGCCCGTGGGCACGAGAGCAAGTGATGTCATTGCGCACATATACGCAACAGCCGGCTTTGGATTTAAAATGAGAATAGAGACAGTAATAGGAGACAGAAAAAGGTCTGCTGTCAGTGCTCACAGACAACTGAGTTTTGGTGAGGAAAAGAAGATGAGGTTTAGAGGAGGAGAGATGATGTTCAACAGACAGAAAGTTAGATCTAAGGCCGCGAATGTTGCAGAAGTTTAAGGAGAGAAGGCTAGAAGAAGTATCAAGACACCTCGAGTCGACATCTTGAAGACTGTCGAATATGGTGTCGAAGACACCATACAGTGGTACCTTAATATCTTGGTAAATTTTTGTTATTGGGCAACCACCGATTTCGAGGCCGAAACTTAGTTTTCTTGAATAGTTTTGGGGTGTTTTTGAATTAATCTGGCTCTCTTTTTTGTCGGAAATCAATGTTTGTTTACATGTGTGGAGGGGGGGGGGGGTGCCCGCCCTACCCCTTCAGGACTGCCCCGCAAACATTGTTAAGCTTCATACTGCCATAGTATTGGTAATTTTAGTTTTATCTCTATATCTTCCGTTACTAAACCAATCCCCACCTCTAACCTAACCTAACCTAATCTGATTTTACCTAACTTAACTTTCTGGCTGAAATAACGGTAGATTTTCGTTAGTACATGTAACGCCATTATTATTAAATTGTGCCACTGGAAATGGAGCTCTAAATACTCAGAATGAAGAAAGCTACACGATGATGTAGGTAGGAGTCCTAGAACTTTTGAAAGTCCACTACCGAAATAATACCATTATCTTTACTGCAAATTTTCCACAAAGACTAAACACATAGCAGAAAAGCATCAACGGCATACTTACAACATTAAATACAAGCTAAATGCAATAAAAGATCACCGATTTTGGTTCCCCTACACTGTCATTCTCTTTACATTTTTACTAGTATAATTTTTCATTCACATTCACTGCACTGTGAATATTGTATTTGGGTACATGCTCTAAATCATTAGTTTTCCCTTTTTTTATAACTTTTAATAAATTTACGAAAAATATATGTCCTCAAAACACTAATAATTTTGTTTTCTCGAAATACAGTATGTATGTTAAATACGGGTGCGTCTTAAGGCTGGTTCCCACTAGCCCACTTGAACGGCCGCCGTACAACAACAGTGAACAACAATGGCGTCACAATGACGTCACAAAAAAGTCGACCGCACCGCCGGACCGCTGTACGGCTGGCGTACAAAGTTAAAATCAAGTCATCTCTCCCGCTCGGTGGTGTCCGCTCGAGCGGAGGTGCAAACTGTGCCCAGTTACCACAAATACCACTTAAGCGGTGATGATGGTGAGGTCATTGTTGGGCGGTGTACTGCAACGGCGGCCGTAGAAGCGGGCTAGTGGGAACCGGTCTTTATGCGGAGGTGCGTCTTATGCGCCGGCAAATACGTATATATGGGGAGGCGGTGGCCATTTGGTTAGCGTCTTTGAGTGGTGAGCTCGATGCCCCGAGTTCGAATCCTGCCGGGGACAACTCTTTCGGCCATCTTTATGGTACATAAGAGCCACTTGGGGAGGTGAGCACAAGGTCCTGAGTTCAAGTCCCACCAAGGAAAAATTGTAAAGCCATCGATGAGTGGCTGAAGAAGAGTGGCTCATGCTGCATTCCTGTTGTTTCCGACTGCGACTTCAAGGGCGTCGGACGAAACCCTAGGTGGTGGCATGAGCCTAAACTAAAGGTTGACCGTGACAGAAAACGGACCTTCACCTATAGGTCAAAGGTGTCACTATGAAAATCCAGCTTGCGCCACGAACGGACGAGGGCCAACCATCACGACCCTCTAGAATGTGCAGGGCCAACCTGAGCCCGCAAGGAAAAACATAGTAGCTTACAGGCGCTATAGGATTCAACATAAATTAATCATCAATCAATGGGGACATACAACGGGGGAGGGGGGGGGGGGGGGTGCGTCACCTCGCCCACCCTACGACGCCACTCCCGTGGGTCACCACGCGCGAGTCCCCATGCAGGCTCCTTTCCCATACCAAGCAGCTCTCGGCAAGAAACGTCAACTTGCCCCAGCCACGAGCCTTGTGGGCGCCCCGCCATCTTGGCCTCCTCCACGTAATCCTCCCAGCGATATCCCATGATTCTGCGAAGACACTTTTTACCAAAGGCATCGATTCGTCTCTTCAAGTCGTTATTTTGTGTCCATGTCTCACAACCATAGAGCAAGACAGGAATCACAAGCGACTTGAAGATCCGGATCTTTGTTTTCCTGCACAGGTACCAACAACGCCAAATACTCCTGCTGGGCGAGTCCATAACACCGTGGGCTATGCCAATCCCCCGTAAGACTTATTGACATGACCAGGCGTCATAATGGATTGCGCAACCAAGGTATGTAAAACTTTCCAAGATTTCAATATCCTCGCCGTAGACATGAACAGACTGTACTGTTTCATATAGTAGGCCTCCAAACACCTGGACCTTGGTCTTGAGCCAGGAGACCTCAAGTCCCAAAGGCTTTGCCTCATCGTGCAGCGCCTTGAGAGCCATCATCAGGTCCTCCAGCGACTCACCAAAGATTACGTAATGCATCATCGGCAAAAACAAGATCAGTGATCGTGGTGTTGCCGAGGGATGCTGCACAATCAATTTGATCTACAACTTTGCCCAATACCCAGTCCATACAAGATTTTAAAAGTGATGGGGCAAGGACGCACCCTTGCCTTACTCCTATATTAACAGGAAAGAAGCTGGATACACCTCCTCCACACTTCACAGCACTCTCAGTACCAGACTACAGACGAGTCATCAAGCCAATAGTCCTTGCAGGAATCCCGCGAAGTTGCAGAAGATCCCAGAGCACTGAGTCAAACGCCTTCTTGAGATCAACATATGCTGCAAGTATCCCCTGTCGAAACTCACGTCGGCGTTCCACCAGGACACGAAGCGCTAGGATACGGTACGTTGTTGACTTACCAGGCGTGAACCCAGGCTGCTGAGGTCTCTGATGCTTCAGCAGATGACTGCGGATCCGTGTCAGCAATAGATAGTCAAGCACCTTGCCTGGCACGCTGAGCAGTGTAATACCGCGGTAAGTGTTGCAGTCCTGATGGTCCTCTTTCCCTTTCCAGATAGGGACGACTAGCCCCCTTTTTCCAGTCAGGAGGAATGGTACCTGATTGCCACACGGCAGTCAGGACAGCATGCAAATAGCGGATCATGGCCTCACCCCAAGCTTTGAGGAGCTCCGCACTGATATTACAAACACCAGCTGCCTTTCCACCCCTCAACTTTGCTACAGCCTCTCTGAAATCGTCAGGAAAGGTTGCAGTTTCGTCAATGGGAGGATAGGCATCCACTACCTGTAAGCCAGTGGTGTGAAGCTGCTCAATTGGAGGGTCCACCCTGAACAACTGCCCAAAGTACTCAGCCCAACGAGCCATCTGCACATCAGTGTCCGACAGGAGGTGCCCATCTGCTGCTCAAATAACACTCGCCCAAGATGGAGACTTGGAACGGAGCTTCTTCAGGGCTAGGTAGGCAGGTCAGAGGTCATTAGCGTTCAAATGGCCCTCGACATCCCCAGCGAGACTTGACATACCTCTTCTTGTCTCTCCCCAGGAGGGTTCTTATCCGGCGTGACATAGCCCTGTGCTGGTTCTGGTTCCCAGCCAGCCTGGCAGCGAGACTCTCCTCGATTTTTTCCAGCGTCTCCGTCGAGACAAAACTACGCCTTGACCTCGGGCGCTCCCCAATACACTCCTTGGTAGCCTGTACAGTTTTACGTTTGAAGGTATCTTACAGTTATACAGGGTCCTCGAGGGCACCGAGCACATCAAACCGATTTGAGACTGCCATAGCCTACTCATGGGCACATGTCAAGTCCTTCAGTTTCTCAAGATGGAACACAGTATGGTTACCTCTTGAGATTCGTCTGGACTAGACTTGATGCTTAAGTGTAGCAACAACAAGTATGTAATATGTTCCAAAGAACTCAGCGCTCCGGTAAATCCTGCAGTACTGGAGGATCCTCCAACGAGTACTAACGAGGACGTGGTCGATCTCCTTAGCTACCCCTCCGGCATTACTATACCATGTCCAGCGGTGCAGCTCTGGTCTCAGATGCCAAGAACCTGCAATTCTCAACCTTCTGGACCTCGCAAAACTCAGAAGCAGAGAACTGTTAATGTTTCTGGTACCGGAGCCACGGGGACCCAACACTAGTAGCAATCTGACACAGTGCCAGTAGTAGCATTGAAGTCGCCCAAGACAATGAGTGTGTCCCGAGGAGGACACTGGTCTAATACAGTCGAGTCGAGTTTGGCGTAGAATATCTCCTTCTCTTCAGTTCCACGCACCGCGGTAGGAGCGTACACTGCAACAAGAGACATGACACCCAGAGTGTTTTTCATCCTCACCGGTATTATACGCTCATCGACCGGAGTAACCTCAACAACTGACGGCTGCAGTTTGCTAGAGATGCCTATAGCTACTCCCCGGACACGGTGACCATTGTTCATGCTGGACCAGTAGTAGGTGTAACCCCCACTGCTAGTCTAGCCACCAGTGGCGGTCCTGGCTTGCGTGGCGCCCTGGGCAAACCTAACTTCGGCGTCCCCCCCCCCCTTCCGCTGTTACAAAAAAATTGTCTATATTCAACACTAAATATATTTTTTATCAAGATATTATAAACCAAATGTTTTATTTGACCCACCTTCATTTGGTCGCACTTATGATTCACGTAATGCCTTGGACAAGCTTCTAACACTACCAAAACTATAGGCAACTGCACTGAGTATTATGATCCTGTTCCAAATGTTCATAAATCTTGATTAGATAGCTAATATACGGACAACTGGGTGCTAGCTAGCGACCAATATTTGATGTTATGTTAATCACTGTAAGGTACTCTTAAGTGTTCTTGTGTTGAATATCAGGTTTTCAAAAAATAAACAATGGTTTTGACATACTCATGTCCATATAGTGGACATGGATACTAAACAGGTCATATCTATAAAATATTGCTAATATTCACAAAAAATGGTCTAATGGTACCCAAATTACAATGGAAATCACATTATGGACCTCAAGGGGTTAATGCTATGGACTCTTTAAGTGCTTCCTATATGCTATCCCCCCATGCATTTTTATAGCCTTGGGTCTTTTCCTCAACCATTGCCTGCAGTTTTACACAAGGGGTAGCAAAGGAAACACAGGTAACAGGAAGTGTGTTGGTCTATAACATGGTTGCCTGTTTATACAGCAATTTTAACCTTCTATTGTGATAAAACGGAGAATAATTTTAATTCAGAGAGAACTTTACAGGAACTACCTCGTGTAGGTCTCACGGCCTCTTGTAGCTTCCTTATTTTCTTATGCTCTTATGTTCTTATATCATGAACATTGGTTTGAAGAAATAGTATTTGAAGGTATGCTATACTCCTGCATGTTCCGATAGCCTGTAAGGAACCATTACTTCAAAATATTTGGGTCAATATATTTCTGCATTGATGCTGAAAGCCTATAGATGTTCGCACAAGGGTAATAGGATTTCTTATTTTATAAAAACCATGATAAGAGCCATGAATATTTTCGCCATCCGACACTGAAATAAAGACGACCCCGCCTCAGGCTGTCTGCCACACATACTATGTATATAGTCTGGTGAAGCAATCACATAGGCGAGAGCTGTTTAAACTTCCTTAGGAAGGTACAGGTGAGGCGGAAGATCTACTGTTTCATTCTGATGCCTGGTAAGGCCTCCGATGTTCTAGGCCTTGGGCTTGGGGTAGCCATGTGGGTTTGTTTACAAACTACACGGGAGACTTGTACCGT
>JACEEZ010021260.1:239309-244309 GCA_016584305.1 Chionoecetes opilio | reverse complement strand
TCGTCAGGGAGATTGGAAAGGTTATCTGACAGCTCTTGACAAGCAGATCAAGTATTATTTTGCCCATGACCTGTATCACTATGCAAGAATGATGCATGTTCACCTTGGTCAGACGAATCAGCTCAAAGATGAAGACCCAGAGACATGGGATGCACTCAAAGGAGGAGACTTTTGTGTGAGGAAGTCTGGCATCCCATTTACTAATCTATTCGTTTACCAACTCTGGAACAACACATACGCAAGTTGAAAGGTCTTGGTGGCATTCGTGGTATTTCTCAAAATGATGATGCCCTGCAAAAGCTCATGGTTACCAGCCCACATTTGTCACACATACTTAAAGAGGGGCTAGATTGTTTCCCTCGATCTTCTGAGTACCGAGGTAGAACAGAACACTATCAACTAACTGGAAGCATGGCAGTGAGGATAAATGAGAATGCCAAAAAGTTAAAGGATTCCATGCAGATACACTGTGAAGGGAATCCATTTAGTAATGATGCACCCCTCATGAATATTGTGTCTTCTCTCTTGATCCCTGATGGTGCAAAAGAAGACATCCTTCAAAGGGACACAAAGGGACAAGAGGGATACAATCAGTTTGTGAAAGACAGACTCCTTCCCAATATCCCAATATGTCCATTTGGGATAAGATGAAAAACATGAAGTTAATTAAAGACTCACTCATCTTGGATGGCAAAGACTCATGTTCGTGTCGCTGACAAGGTCATAAAGCTAAAAGAGGAAAGACAGCTTCTTGCACGATTCCTTGTTGTTCAGCAATCTCTGCCAGAATTAGTACCATGTCAACAATTGGGGAGCACGAAATTTCGATTATTCCAAGATCCCTATTTGCTGTCGATGGTAGTCTGCTGATTCCAGCAGATAAGTCCAGTATAATGCATGCAATAGAGGATATTCCAGTCGAAGACTCAATGCAACAGGATGATGAAGATGGAATAGATATAGAGATTGTGTACTCATAGTGGATGCTGTTGTTCAAAGTATGAAGAAGAGTTCCAACATGACGAAAATGCTGCACCTGAAAGAAGAGTTTTTAAAGCGCATCAGTAGAATGATGAAAGGTTATGATGAGGGCCGGATAATTTTCGATAGGTACATTGAGAATTCACGGAAAAACCAAACTCGATCAAAGAGGGCAACATCAGAAACAGCAAGAGAGATGGATTTCGTGATACATGATGAAATGTCCATAGCCAAAGTATCCCTGAAAGAGTTGCTGTCATCCTCCAAGACCAAGGCTAGACTTTCAAAATATCTTGCTCAAGCATTGATTGACAACTTTGCAAGTTCTAACCAGAAACTAGTAGCTGTTCACAGCACTACAGTGCTAGTGAATGAACCCCATAGAAGCTCTGACGACATGTCTGGACACATTCATGAAGAGACCGATACCATTATACCATTAAATGTCATTGATGCTTTGAAACATAAGATCTTGAGATCTATTGACGTGTGGTCCCCTGACACAGATGTACTCATCTTACTGATGGATCTGGCTCTTTCAGAAGGATCAATCTAAATACAAGAAGAGGAGGAGCAAAGCAATGTTCAATCGATATATACCGAAGAGTTTAAGCCATTGGCACAGAGAAATGTAAAATAATAATTGGCATCCGCAGTTTCACTGGTGCAGACTGGGGAGGAAAATTGTTGGCATATCCAAAAAGACATGGATTGCATCATTTATCTCCCTTCCCATGGACGACCCAGCCATTGAAGCATTTCAGTCCCTCGGCAAAAACACACTGGGCATATAAGCATTTGACAATCTTGAGCTGCCTGTCAATATGCTACCTCTTGAAACATTTATTTGCAAGGTCTATTCACCTAAATGTGCAGAAGTGACTATTCCAGCACTGCGGTGGGAACTTTTCCGAAAGTAAAAACCTGGAAGGTGAGAAACTGCTACCTACTCGAGGAGCTTTCAACCCACATCTTTTGAGATGTAATTACATGACAATGAGAGACAAATCTTATGTTGAGGCTCACCCATCTCTCCCAACACCAGAAGGAAATGGATGGGAACTGAATGCTGATGGGAAGAAGTTGGCTCCAGTGAAATGTCTGACAAAGCCTGCCCCTACTGCTGTTCTTGAGTTTGTTAAGTATGGCTGCAAGAAATGTGCCAATATTTGCTCTTGCCTGAAAAACAAGTTGTCCTGCACTGCACTCTGTAAATGCCATGATGACTGCAACAACTTTGTGGACTATAGAGTTGTGGATGATGATGATGTGTAGGGCATAGTAGAATTCATTCACGACACAATTGCCTTAAACATGGCACATGAAATTGGCAGTTATGGCTGGTCTTAGCAGGCAATCATGATAATTTCATTAAGTTCACTTTTTTGAATGACCATTGTGTTTTCAATACCACAAGCACAAATACAACGTAATTTAAGTATGATAATTGATCTACTGTAATTTTAGGCTTGTTTGGTAATAATAATTAGTCAAATAATAACAGCAACTCTATGTTTACAACCTATCGCATGGCGGCTATTTTGAAAAATGGCCGCCACACCCCTATAATGGGGTCAGAAAATTTGGCCCCAGGTGTTTTTTGTTTATTTATGTCTTAAGGGTGTCAAAACATCCAAAAATCTCAAAATGGGCAGTTAATGCACACGGAAGTGTACTTTTGCTACATGGTGGAATGCACTATTTCGTCACGGCAAAGGAACAGAAGGGGATGCACGCTGATGTGTTGGGAGAGGTGTCAATTCGAACAATTCAGCATCGGCTTCAGAAAGACCTCAAGTTGCCTTTTCGTCGCGCCGCTCACAAACTTCTCCTTACTGATACAATGGGGAAGCAGCGGCTCAATTTTTGCAAGTCGTATGAACGCTGGACATCAGAAGACAGGCGCAAGGGTGTTCAGTGACGAGAGTGCCTTCTAATCTCTAAAAGACAAAGAATGGTGCATCGTTCGTTGGATGGCGATCGTTTCGACGGTAAATAGGGTACACGGTGAAGACAGTGAAGTTCTCAGCGGGTTTGATGGCATGGGGCTGTTTCAATGGTTAAAAGGGAAAGGGTGGTTTGTACTTTCTAACCCGCCAGGGTGGTGCGGTTGGTAGAATCACGGACTGGTGTTGCAGAATCCCTGCGCCATTCGGTCAGCGGTTCGAGTCCACCAAATTCGTCCTGGTGTGGTGGCGCTTTGTATAGTCAATAACCTAGTAGTTGGTACTTGCAAAGTGTCTAGATAGGATCAAAGTATCTTATCTTATCTTGTACTTTCTAGAAAAAAATGTGAACATGAACGATATGGTAGGTGCGTTGTATGTGAATGTGCTGGAAAGTCATATACACACAACCCTCGTTTTCCCGGACCTCCACTTCCCGGAGATCAGATTTTCCGGACAAAATCCGAGGTCCTGGGATATGTCAGAGTCCCGGACAAATATATATATATTTTTTTCTCTTTTTTTTTGCCTGAATCCTGGTCCAATCCATAAATCGACAAAGTTGTCCGGCGGTCCGAGCATCTCCTGTCACCCCTGGTCAGTGTCCGCGCCTCCCGCCAGGTGGCAGCATGCTCAGCCGTCGTATTGTTTACATTTGGGGACAATAAACACTGACGGTTCACCTGCACCGCCTCCGTCAGTCCCCTGACCCCCATTGCCCCTGGTGCAGGAACGTCTCTGAGACTATTGAACATTTTCTGCTTCAATGTCCGCGCTTCCACTCCCACCATGTAGTGCTACGCTTTCAACTCCTCACCCTGAACGTCGCCACTTTGACTAGCCCACCCTGCTGGCGGTGGCGGGCGTCCACCCAGGTGGCAGCATGGTCAGTGGTCGTATTGTTTACATTTGAGCACAATAAACACTCACAGCTCACCTGCACCACCTTCGTTAGTCCCCCGACCCCCACTGCCCCTGGTGCAGGAACGTCTCTGAGACTATTGAACACTCTGCTGCCTCCCGCCAGGTGGCAGCATGGTCAATGGTCGTATTGTTTACATTTGGGCACAAGACACTCATGGTTCACCTGCACCGCCTTCGTTAGTCACCCGACCCCCACTGCCCCTGGTGCAGGAATGTCTCTGAGACTATTGAACACATTCTGCTGCAGTGTCAGCGCTTCCACTCCCATCGTGGAGTGCTACGCTCTCAACTCATCACCCTGAACGTCGGCGACGGCTGGCGTCCACCCCTCCCGGCAACACGCTGTCATCCGCCTCACCTGTGCGTTCCTGAGGAAGACAGGTCAACTACAGTGCCTGTGATAGCATCATAGGACATCACCAGGGCTCAAAGTGTTCCCCAAGGGATCCTCGCAGCCCTAAAAATAACAACAAAGTGACGTAAAAGTCCGCGGCGGGGTAGTTGATATTGGCGGTTGGCGGACAGTAAATACTAGAGTAGGATAAATGTCCGAGGGTGGGTAATGGCCTCGAACATTTGCGATTCCCGGACGTTTGCGGTTCCCGGACCAGTGCTCCCTCCTATTAGTCCGCGAAAACGAGGTTTGTGTGTACTTCCATTTTACGAGACACATGAGAACGCTTCCTTCCTTCCTTCAGGACGGTTCTCAATGCCACAGGGCAAACAATGGTGAAAAACTGGTTCTCTGATAACCATGCACTTGGCCAATTGATTGAGTGGCCAAGACATAGCCCATATCTCAATCCCATTGAAAATCTGTGAAATGAAATAAAGAAAAAGCTTAGCAAACTCCCAATATTAAGTGTTGACTGTTAAGTTGAAAAAATGTGCACTCTGGGCAGAAGTGGACTCTGAATACTTAAAAAATTGTCTGAGAGTAGTATGCCATAACGTATAAACGCTGTTCTAATCTAGAAGTAAAGGGTAACATGACAAAATATTAGTCGTTGCATATAACAGAAAAATGTGTTTTATTAACCCAAATTTTTTTTTGCAGCCTAATTAATCTTCTTCGGATTTTGATTTCAGCTGGTGCGACGACGATATATATATTCGTGTGTGTGTGTGTGTGTGTGAGTGTATGTGTGT
>JACEEZ010021260.1:215000-235926 GCA_016584305.1 Chionoecetes opilio | reverse complement strand
TGCTCGACTTCACCCATTCCGAATTTACCATCAGACCTAAATACTAGTATATATATAAATATATACATGCATACCTATATAGGTCTATAGTTACATATTCAAACTTGTATGACTACTGGTTATAAACTTGGGAAACTCATGTTAACTTAAATTTTCTCTTATTGCATTAGCTCGTCAAGTAACACTTAAACCATGATGTATACCACTACGTATTATGCGGAAAGACAACAAAAGAAACTCAATTAATAAGGTACATTAATACTATCATAACCATGAATATAGACAACCTACAAAGATAAGACTAAGACGATGAAAGAATTTCGAGTTTTTTTGGGCGAAATTGATATTCCAGGTGCTATATTTCCGTGCTCTGTTCTCGCTGACAACACTAGAGAAGACCTGAGGTGATGGCTGATGTGCAGAGGCTTCTAAACCAAGAAAACAATCATAGCAGAGTCTCATTTAGAGGTAAGCAAGTGGTTGGGACACAATACGTACGTACCTACCACTTGCTTACCTCTTGACGAGGCTCTGTTATGACTCTGTTTTCCTGGTTTAGAAGCCTCTGCACATCAGCCATTACCTCAGGTCTTCTCTAGTGTTGTCAGCGAGAACAGAGCACAGTAATATAGCACCTGGAATATCAATTTCACGCAAAACAACTCTAAAATTCTTCCATCGTCGTAGTTTTCCCTTCTTAGGTCCACCTGCGGTGACCCCGACTTATCCCCACAATGCACCGCGGTAAACAAACCGTGACGTAGTTATGGGTTTGGTCCATTATATTACTTACATGAGACGAAATATTGCCGTTTTTGCCTGTAATACAGGTACCGATAATCTGCAGGGATGAAAGTGTGTTGCATCCCAACATATATATGTATATAATTTCTCACCTTGACAAACTCATTTTTCGCCTCCACCATGTTGTAGCCGAAAAAAGGTCCAATGCTATATACGTCGAGAGGCGATTTAAAGAGCTGTTGGAGAGTTGTGATTCCTTCTGGAACCCGCTCCACCGTCAGGAAGGCTGTCAGATTAGCGCTGTACGCCACCGTTACAATGATCACGTAAATCCATATAAACACCACGAACACCTGTTGATTGTAATATCAATAACACGACATTGTTTTTGCGTCATTATGTACGTGCACTATGTATTTACATTATGTTTGTACATCATTATTTATGTAATCCAAGCTTAGGCTTCAGTATGTACTGGATAATTTGTTACGTATATATCCAATTACGTCAGTAAACATAACACAAACACACACATATATATATATATATATATATATATATATATATATATATATATATATATATATATAATAAAGATACACACTTGTAAACTTGGACGGGTAGGAACTAGAGCCTGCGACTCACGAAAGTGAATACCAAAGGTATACATTGAAGTAAAAGTGAAGGACTCCTCAGTCATCTTCTCACTGTGAATATACAGAAGAGACAAAGAACGTGATGAGTCGTTATGGTTTAAGAAGAATTAATGGTATATCAACTTTGTAGTCACCTATATCTACCAAACATTAGTACCAATATAAGTGATTTATCTACGTGCAGAGACGATAGGTATCATATAGTTGTCCTGAAAAGTTAGTAGTCTATTAATCCCATGCGTATCTCCTTGTACCCGAATTCACGGATCACCTACTCTCACCAGGAAGAAAGCCGCATCATGATTCCATGATGAGAGTTCCCGGTTGGTGGGGTGGAATGTCAGGGCCGAGGTCATTCTTTATTATTATTATCAATCCTGGGAATGGTGTGGAAGAAAATTCGTAAAGTCATGGAGTATCAATCAATCAATCATTGGGGGCATACGCCGGGGGGCGCGTCGCCTCGCCCACCCTACGACGCCATTCCCGGGGGTCACCACGCGCGAGTTCCCATGCAGGCTCTCTTACCATACCAAGCAGCTCTCGACAAGAAACATCAACTTGCCCCAGCCTGGAGCCTTGTGGGCGCGCCCTTGGCCTCCTCCACGCCGGATTGTCTCTTACAGATACAACCCGATGGGAAGGATCGGTTTCAGGGTAGCGTACCACATGCCCATATAGCCGAAGTTGGCGCTGACGGACTATGCAGGTAACAGGCCTCGATTCAGTCTCACAGTGCAATCGCTGATTTGACACGTAATCATCCCAGCGATACCCCATGATTCTGCGAAGACACTTATTACCAAAGGCATTGATTCGTCTCTTCAAGTCACTATTTAGTGTCCATGTCTCACAACCATAGAATAAGACAGGGATCACAAGCGACTTGCAGATCCGGATCTTTATCCTCCTGCACAGGTACCGACAACGCCAAATACTCCCGCTGAGCGAGTCCATAACACCGTGGGCTATGGCAATCCGCCGTAAGGCTTCTTGACGTGACCCGCCGTCATTATGGACTGCGCTACCAAGGTATGTAAAACTTTCCAAGATCTCAATGTCCTCGCCACACGCATGAACAGACTGTACTGCTTCATCTAGTAAGTCTCCAAACACCTGGACCTTGGTCTTGAGTCAGGAGACCTCAAGTCCCAAAGGCTTTGCCTCCTCGTGCAGCGCCTCGAAAGCCATCACCAGGACCTTCAGCGACTCAGCAAAGATTACTGCATCATCGGCAAAAACAAGATCAGTGATCTTGGTGTTGCCGACGGATGCTCCACAATCACTTTGATCTACAACCTTGTCCAATACCCAGTCCATACAAGCGTTGAAAAGTGATGGGGCAAGGACGCACCCTTGCCTCACTCCTGTATTCACAGGAAAGAAGCTGGATACACCTGCCCCACACTTCACAGCACTCTCAGTCCCAGAATACAGACCAGTTATCAAACCAATAGTCCTTGCAGGAATCCCTCAAAGTCGCAGAAGATCCCAGAGTGATTCACGATGCACTGAGTCAAACGCCTTCTTGAGATCAACATAGGCTGCAAGCATCCCCTGTCGAAACTCACGTCGGCGTTCCACCAGGACACGAAGCGCTAGGATACGGTCCGTTGTTGACTTACCAGGCGTGAACCCAGACTGCTGAGGTCTCTGATGCTTCACCAGATGACTGCGAATTCGTGTCAGCAATAGATGGGCAAGCACCTTGCCTGGTACGCTGAGCAGTGTAATACCGCGGTAATTGTTGCAGTCCTGACGGTCCCCTTTCCCTTTCCAGATAGGGACGACCAGCCCCCTTTTCCAGTCAGGAGGAATGGTACCTGATTACCACACGGCAGTCAGGACAGCATGCAACCCGCGGATCATGGCCTCACCCCCAGCTTTGAGGAGCTCCGCACTGATATTACAAACACCAGCTGCCTTTCCACCCTTCAATTTTGCTACAGCCTCTCTGAATTCGTCAAGAGAGGGTGCGGTTTCGTCAATGGGAGGATCGGCATCCACTGCCTGTAACCCAGTGGTGTGAAGCTGCTCTGTTGGAGGGTCCTCCGTGCAGTATGATACCCCGGATATATTTACACAACAAACACTTGTCAATAGTTGAGGCGTTTTCTGCGGGGGAGCAAGTGAAATTTTGCTTGCTAGCGAAAAATTTCGATTGTTCAAATTTCGCTTGCTGTTCAATCATCCAGGGAAGATGATTGCCCGACCCGCAAGAATTTGTTGCGGCAGCAAGCGAAATGTTTGTTTGGGCACTGTCGGCTGACGTGGCGGTGGTTTGTGCTTCAATATATTGTGACAGTAGTGTAATTTAGTTAAAATCAATCACTCCTTCTTTTTTTAATATATTATTCTATAATCTTGAATCAGGTAAGTGAGGTTGCGGCGTGTAATTAAGGATAGAATAACCGGCACATCTTTACATATTCCTATATATGCATTCAAACAGTGTTTACACACACAACACTGTGAACAGCCTCTGTCGGCCATCTTCCATCATCCTGTCCACTTGTGCATTCCTCTGTTCCAAGCTTCTGTGCTGCTAATTGACGATATGAGCGTCACTTTTAGGTAAGAACATAGAACTGATCCAGCATAAAATCACTTGAGAAACTTTGGTCCGCCGCCATGTTTTGTTTACATCTCAGCCGCCGCCCTGCCATCTCAGGAGCAAGCGACAGCAATGTTTTCTGTGGGGAACAGCAAGAGGAAAGTGAGCGCTTGCAAGCGATTTTTTCTCGCTTGCAAGCGAAATCCCCCGCAGAAAACGCCTTTGGCTAACAGTCAGATAACATCAACCAAACAACAATCTATCAGCTCGATAATCAGTATCAGCTCATGATACTAAACAAAATATATATTATATCAGGAGTATGCCACCCAATAACTCCCTGTACATCAGCATGGAGGATGATTCGCGCGGCAGCAACACTCAGCAACGTAGTTAACAACTCAGGCAGATGGGAGTATTGAATTGGGTCGGAAGGGCAGTCGCAGGGCACTCTGGAAGGCAGCCCAAATCTCCAGAAATGCCTTCAGGCCCATGAAAACAGCAGCAGGTGGTGGATGGGTTGTCGGATTGAGAGCCAGAGCTGTCTGCCTATCCCGGTGTCACACTTCTCTGGAATCACTTTGACAAGACTAACACCTACCCCCGGACAAGGGGGAGAGGTCATTGACGTGGAAGCCAGCCAACAAGTACTTGAGAGGTGAACAATCGCCAGCTGGTGAGAGTGGTAGTCCCCTAATCATGTAAGAGGGAACGAGACAGTTGTAGTTTCTCACACATACCCCACAAAAGCATCGGCTGCACATACGATAACGAAGAAGAACTGCCGCTGACCAGGAAAAACATACATAAATGTATAACAGGCTGGAGTGCAGAATTCAAATATAAGAAGAACTATTGCCCGCTGAGAAAGTCGGCTCCAATGTTGTCTGACCCAACATGAAAGACTAAATTTATAGGGCTGAAGGCCTAAATCCCATCGCAACACTGCCATTTCTACCTAGGAATATGTCAAGGTATATTATAGGCATGTGGTCAACTTCAAGGATACATTCCTTACCTCGAAGATAAAAAAAACACACCTATGGATGCCGATGACGATGGTTAGGCATTCACTCTTGATTGTAGAGTATCGTTGCCCCCGATCTAGTAGTTTCCGGCCAACGTAAGAAGTGGGAAGTGGACGATCATCATGGTATTGGACGAATACAGCACACAGTCCATATTTTGAAGCGTCATTGCGCAGGACGAAGGCTTGCTTCGGCAGGTTGAAACATGAGTGCATATCTTTAGACACTGTAGGGGTTCCTGTACCGGCTTCTTCAGCAAGTCTGAGAGGGAGCTGATATGCTCTGAGGCCTGAGGAATGAAAACCTTAGGCAAAGTTTGGTGAGGAAGCCGCCATAAGCCGGCTTGTAGCAGTTTGCGTTTTCTGTTAACTGGAGGCACTTCACGGACGCCGGCTTGCCCAGCTGGCGCAAGCTGCAGGAAGCTGTGGCAAACAAGGGTCTGGGGTCGCTTATCACGGCTTCAAACGTGACGTCAAAGATATAAACAACAATATGGCGGGCCAGGCGGTGCTTTTTACAGAGTGAGCATCGTCGTAGAAATAATGTAATTACAGATAACAGGACACAAGTAAACACATAGATGTACATTCAAAAGCATGGACTTACCTTAAGACCACGAACAAGAATATACAAGGTTAATGACATGGCAGGACAACCTTAAAACTGGTGAAATAATTATCATATCATATCAACCTGACGGTATAGTCCCTGTGACGTGTAGTACTTTTTGCAAAATTTTGCTGAAAATAGGGCACAAATTAGCATAAATTGTACGTTTAGAAGCACGGGCTTAACTTCTTAACACTAATGGAGCTACAATGGTATGACATGACGAGATGAGAACGTCAAGTCTGGTGAAATAGCTTTCGCAAGTCTTTTAACACCAGACGAACATTTTTCATAAATATATCTGTCTTTAGTTGTCAACCACTTCCATTCTTTTATGATAGGAGTAACGTGATCATACTTTCTAGCTCCTCCAATAGCTACTTTAGCTACAAGATTATGCAGTTTTACAACGCTGAGAAGTAAAGTTTTATTTGTTGAGCCCCATATACCCATACAGTAATTCATTAAACTGAGAGATAGATATTTAGTGCCAAAAAATGTGGAAATGTGCCAGACAGAGAGAGAGAGAGAGATAAAAAAATTCTTAGTTTTTATCAATTTATTACGCTCAAAGAGTGACAAACCGAGTACATTAAATATTGTCTAACATGTACAATTTATTCGTGACACACAGGGCACGCCGTCATACATACAGAGATGCTGTACATCAAATTATCAGTACACGTGTGTCTCGCAGAGCACGCTGTTGTATGGCAAGGTAAAGATTAGCACCCACCAAAGTGTGGGTGACGTACTAATACGACATCCAAATAACTGTCCGTCAGGAGAAAGTCGCACACAGCGAGTAAGGGCTGTCCCTGAGGCAGCATGTCCCTGACTTGAGGGACACTCGAGGCAGTAGTGCTGAAGACTGTTGGCGCTGGGGCTGTCACACAACTTGCAGGAGGAGAAGTGAGGAATGTCCCCCGCCTCAGAGACCTGCCACACAGATCGGTATCCCAGCCGAAGTCGGGCAGACACAATGTTGTGTCTGCGAGCCATGAGTCCGCGTCGCCGATACTTGGTAGGGGTTAGACGGAAGGGGTCGTAATGCTGTATAGACACATTCTGAGCCCGCTCAGCGTTCGTGCGGTGGAGTGTGGGGAGAAAAGCGGCTGAGTGTATCAACTGTTTGAAGCAGAGGAAGGAGGGTGTAGCACTGTAGCACCATCAGGCAGAGGCAGGCCGCAGGCAGTTTTGGCGAGGAGATCCACCTTGTCGTTGGCTGCTATTCCAACATGGGAAGGAATCCACAAAAATCCGTATATTGAGAGAATTGTCACGATCTGCGACTAGCTGAAGCAAGATTTGATGAACCAGGCAACGGTGTGTGGGTTGTGGAGATGAGACGGCCTGAAGAGCAGACTGAGAGTCACACATGACCACACCATTCAGTCGCCTTTGACAGAGGAGACTGACAGCCAGCAAGAGTCCCTGTAACTCGCAGTAGGTAGAGCTGGACAAGTTGGGTAGTCTGCGGCCAACCCAGCCTCCCTCCGTTGGCGCCACGTCGAGTAAGTAGACTAGACAGGGCATCCCGCGCTCCCATCTGGCTGCAGGAAACCGTCAATGTAGAGATGGGGAGCTGCAGGGACGGAGGACACTGCGGCAATGTGCTCCAGAGTCAGTTGCTTCTGGAGGAGTGGTGGGGCTGCCTTGGAAGTGGGAGTGGAGGAGACTTGAGGCGGAGGAATCCTCCATGGAGGAGGACCATGATCCATTTCAGCCACGGGAACATTAAGATCAAGTCGCAGCAGGGTGGAGCAGACTGTGTTGACGAAGGTGCGGACGCCGGGACGAAGTGGAGGTCGGGGTGCGGCAGGGTCAAGCGAGGTTCTTAGGACACGTGAATAATGTGGAGCAAGATGGGGAGAGTGGAGGCACTTGACTCTGAAGGAGGAGACATTGGCGTGAATTCTCTCAAAAATAGGGGGGAGATCGAGCTCAGTCAGCATGTTGATTATTCTGGTGGAGGCAGGACACCCAAGAATGTACCTCATTACTCTGTTCTGAATTTTTTCTAAAGGGTCTAAAGAGGTCTTAGAGAGCAGAAGGCAGAGGAGAGGTAGTCTATAACTGACCATATGAAGGCAATGTAGAGGGTTCTAGCCACATGAATAGAGACTCTGGCATCATTGTTTGTGAGCCTTTTGAAAGGAATGAATCGCTGCTGTAGCCGGTGTAGGAGATGAAGGTATGAACGCGCTGCCGCGCAGGTATGGCTGGGGTGATCCGCACAGGCGCTCCCAGGTACAATTACTGCGTGCACAGCGGGATAACACTATTTCCAGCAGTGAAAACCAGAAGTATTCTGGGGTTCAGGGGAGAAAATATTCTACTTTTCTCTGGGGAGAGAATGAGGCCACAAGTGGAAGACGACTCATAGAATGACTGAAGGAAGAGGTGAAGATTTGCAGGAGAGATGTAATGAACACATATACCATCAGCGTAGCAGGTAACAGTCGTCCCAGGAATGTTGGGAAGGAGAGTGAGTAGGCGGTGCACGAGGTCATTAAAAAGCAACGGACTTAAAACACCACTTGCGGAGTACCAAGCTCGAATTCCTTGGAGGAGCTGCACGCCCCCTTGAAAAGCACACGCGAGGTTTTGTTACGGAGGTAACCACGGATCCACCTCAGGAGATTTCCTTTGACACTAAATTCCACCAGCTGATCGAGGATAACCTCTCTGTTGGCAACATCAAAAGCACTCTTGAGGTCAAGAAATGCTACCACACTGGTGGGGGAGAGGCGGGTATCCAGATCCATCAGACAATGGTGCGTACTTCTCTGTGGCAGGAAACCATACAGACTGGGAGATAAATTGTCTTCCAGCAGAAACATGAGACGGGTGAGGAAGATAAGCTCGAACACTTTACAGAAGCAGGAAGTGAGTGAAATTGGTCTGAACTTATCAGTGCCAGGTTTGGGGATCGGCACAATCGTGCTGGAGGTCCAGGCATAAGGCACGTGTCCCAAGCGGAAGCTAATATTGTAAAGCTGCAGCAAGGGATTGTCAGGGAACCTCAGCAGTAAGCGAAGGACTGGGTAAGTAAGACCATCATCCCCGGGGGCTGTTGCCTTACTCCTGGTGAGAGCACGTTGCAGTTCATCCTCAGTGATCAGTACGTCGTCATCCTCATCCGCCCGCAATAACGCAGCCATCAGACGTAGAGTGCGAACATTTCTGTGGGAAGAAAGTGCCTCTTCAATATGAGCGGGTTGGTTGCGTGTTTGTGCTTCTTCAGACCAGATATGAATCAAATCCTGTGCGTACTCAGCTGGGCTGTGGTGGAGAGCGCTGGGGGGTTTCCTCTTGATAACCCTGTTTATCAGATGCCAAATGGATCCTATGCCTGTCTGGTGATTTATGCTGTCGGTGTACTTCCTCCAAGAGTCAGTATACACGCACTGCTGAAGGGCGACAAGATCGTCTCTGGACGCCTGGTACTGGTGTAGACGAGCAGGTGTTGGTTGCCTCTGGAAGGCGAGACCATCTTCCATCGCCTCCCGTTCCGCTTGAAAGATGCGTTGATCTAACATCCAGGCGTGGGCATCCAGGGCGTCTTTTAATGTGCGATCTGGTGATATAGCGGGCGTGGAAGTCACGTGTCGACTTACCTAGGGAGGAATACAATTTGTCTGGTGACTTCAAATCAAATGTGGGTAGAAGGCTGGAAATGTAAGAGATGTAGGTAGGGAAATATTTGGTAGGAATAGTGATACGGATGTAATCATGAGGAAGGGAATGTCGAACTGGTAGGGAATACTGGAGCCCAACAGCAACGTGGTCTGAGAAGAGGGTTGGAATAGAAACACACTTGACGTTGGTTGCCACCAGCCCGAAGGTAATAATGTGGTCCAGAGTGCCCCTCGGGCGTGCGTGGCTCCTCCTGTAGGCCAGTGAGTGAGGCGGTGGCGGCGGATGTACTCGAGGAGAGGAAGCCCATTACGATTAGGAGTGGGAGAGAGATCACCGAAAGCAGAGTGTCGGGCATTGAAATCACCCATGTAGATCATGCCATGATTCGTTGGTGTAGGGAGGGCAGAGAGATTAATCCTTCCTGAGGCAGAGTAAACATTACATAATCGAAGTCTCCCATCAGCCACAGTGATCTCAAAGAGCTGAAAGGTCACGTCATCATCAACAGAGCGGCGCAAAAGTTGGTGGGGTATGAAAGAATGAATGTAACTGACAAGACCATTTCTGACGTGATGGACATACGAGACCTACCCTGGAGCGAGGGAGCCTCTTCCCCAGGTACAGGGCAACCAACAAAAGCTTCTTGAATTAATATAACATGTGGGTGGTGGCGACCTACATAGTTCTTGAGTGAAGTAGGTTTTGGATAATTTCTGATTCCACAGGCATTCCAAGAGATAATGTGAAGCGGCATCCGGCTAACGAAATCTGGGTTTAGGTTTCCGGGAAGCAGGCGGGGACGAAGACGTTGAGGGAGCATCACTTGAGGTGATCGATGTAATGGCTCCACGAGCAGTAGTTTATCACCGAACCTTTCGGCGAGAGCATCCAGTTTTTCTGTGAGGGTGGTGACAGAAGCGAGGATGGCTTATACCCCGGTCACACTTATTCGGAATCAGCAGGAATCAAGCAGACACTTCCAATGCCGATATTTCTGTACTGCGAATGCACCTCGAAAGTTTTGAGCATGAGCAAAATATTCGGGCCGGCCAAAAGAATAGGCCCAAATGTTTGAAAATGCAGTCATAATTTTTTTACTGCATTTCGAATGCACTTCGAATATCCAGGTATATACCAAGAATTTTCATTTCGACGGCATTCCGGCTCATTCGGCCTCTAGTGTAAAAAGGTAAAGATGGGAGCATACGCTAAGCTGCGCGTGGCATGCAGTGCTCATCTCCGTGGCATTAGCCCTTAGAGCCTGTGGTGGGTGAGAACCCGTTACCCCGGGACACAGGGCTAGTGTGGCTCCCGGGTTACCACAGTTACCTTCCCCAGGTTACCCCAAGTACCCATTTATCAACCCCGAAAGGAAGTAAGAACAGCTGGGTAGGCTGGTCACCGACTTACCCTGGCCCGGGATCGAACCAGGGCCCGCAGATTCGTAGCCAGGCACGCTAGCCACTGCACCACGGAGGCCTCTAGTGTGACGGGGGTATTAATGAGACTCAACAAGAGTAGCAAGGGTGCGCTCGGTGGTGGCGTTCTGAGCGGCTATACTGTCGCCGCGTGCCTCAAGCGCATCCAAACGTGCTGCGAACGCAGTGCACCGAGACGTCAGAGAGGCAACGGCCTCACAGAGGGCAAAGACTTGTGAAGAATCAGGAGGGGAAGAAGCTGGAGATGATGTGGTGGCGCCCGGTCGCGGCCAGGGTGGTGGTGGAGCGTGAGGCGACGCGGAGGCAAGGAGGGAGTAGAGGGGGTGGGGCGCTCGCGTTTGGCACAGCCATGCCATACGTTGACTCCGGGTTCATGACAACGGGGGCATATCCACTTTGAGGTGTCTGGTGCGGGTGACGGAAGAGGGTCCGACGTAGAAGTGATAGCAGTAGTGGTGGGCAGGGAAGGGGTGCGATATGGGCAAGTCCGGGAGGCGCGGTTAGCAGCGCACCACCCACACCGTTCCGAAGCGGCAGAACAATATCGTGATATATGCCCGATACCCCAGCATTTGAAGCACCAAGGCGGCTCGTCTTTCATCCGTCGTAGCTCACATGATGGGAGGCAAGGGAGGAAACTGATGTTGACATATGGTGGCGGCGGGTCAGGGAGGCTCCATGTGACAACGAGCCGATTGATGGGTGTCCCAGTTTGTTTGAAGCGACGAACAGTGTAGACGCCAGGAAACTCCATGGCCAAGGAAGGGTCAACGCCGACAGGGTAGCAGATGATGAGGTATGTATGGAACTTTCTGGGCCTCTCGACCGAGTCCTGAGCATCTAGGAACAAGGACAAAAACTCACCATTCGTGACACTGTCTACAATATTTGTACGTCGTCGTGAAATATAGACGAAACGGGAGGAAACAGCAGACATCTTAACCTCAGCCAACTCCGCGATCGAGGCGAAACGTTTTGGTGACGCCAGAAAGCCACCGAAGCTTTATATCCACAGTCGGGTTCTCTCTGAAGAGGAACTTGACATATTCAGTCCTCGGGGCAAAAGCTGGAGGGACATGCGTAGGCTGGGAAGGTGCCCTCTGAGGATCAAGGCGAGGGCGGGAGTAGTCAGGAACCGGGGGGTGGAAAGAAGTATCGTTGCGCCTGGATGTTTTTGCAGCGGGAGACGATAGTTCACCGCTAGTGTCCGAAGCATGGTCAATGGGGCGCTTGGTGGAGGTGGAGGCCTGGGTGACAGGGGCGGGGGCAACCCCATGGGGTTACCCGGGAAAGGCCGCGGCTGCAGCAGATGTGGACCCCTGGCGTGTGTGGAGGGCCAGAGGGGGCCAGGTTTCCTCCGACATGGCGTCATCATCGGTGAGAGCCAGATCAGCCTCAACATCAGCGAGGGAGCCAGGTCCGGAGTAAGCCATATCGCCTCAGTAATATGGGTGTGCTCACAGCGTTGACAACCTGCACCAGTGGTGGCAGAGTGACGTAGTCATGACGAAGCCAAAACGTCACACTCCTCGCACTGCGCATGCGCAGACGCGGAAACCTCGAACAGGAGGGGTTTGGCCAGGAGTATGGAATTTTGATGGCAAAAATATCAACAATATCCAAAACACTCAAACACCCCGATGGCACTAAACTGACGACTGGGTCTTACTGTCTATCTCAGCCAAGGCAGAAAGGTAGCAGCTCGCTAAACCCCGCAAAACTTCCCAGAAACGGGAGAGCTCTATTGCGGGCCTGTTGACTTCCAGAGCCAGCAATGGCGTTCCCAGAGAGAGAGAGAGAGAGAGAGAGAGAGATCTTAGTAGCATACCTATCGGTTGTTTTGTTAGTTAGAGAAATGTATGTTCATGTCCGTGGCCTTATGGTACTAGATGTCCTGGGTGAAAAATGATAACTTGATGTTGTGGGTATAACATATTTACAGCAAATGTTGTTTATATGTGCAATATGTTTTCAAATCTTTTGATTTGCATTGTTTCATATTTATGATCAAGTTCATTTGAGAAAATTATTCAATTTCAAGAGGCAGAAGCGGAACTGCGTGGGGGAATGAGGAGCACTTGCCCCCATTTCAGGGCGTTGCCTCCCGGGCCCTCTGAATATATGCAAACATTTCATTCCGATGCTTTCCCTTTGAATATATATTGTGTAACATATTGAGAAAAATTTGCCAAAAATGAAAAAACAGCCCCCTTAACCTCCAAACAAAATAGAAACCAACCCAAAAATCTGCCCAATCACCAAAGCGGAAAATCGCGGGCACTGGCGGGCAGATGATGGCCAGTTAATGAAGTCCTTCAATATACCTGACCCATGCCATCAGGTGCAACAATTAATTTAAAAAAAGTCCCTTATGTGGTACCCGACCCACCCAGCCCCATGTTCGTAGGTGCCCGCCTTTTCATCTTGCCCTACTTTAATAGTCCCTGGTTTATGGTGCACAAAAACAATAATGTGAAGGATATGTGTTGTGATCCACTCACAATATCGTCAGTTATCGTAACTTATTGATGGCTTTCATTCGACGGTACATTTTCGTCATTGTGTGGTTGTTTTGTTTACAGGTATCAGCTTGAGGCGAGGAGATATAGCTTGCATTGTAGTACAAGGCAGAGTACAAATCCACTCAACTCAAAATTAATGATCTTCAATAAACATAGAAGAAGCTAACTTCTTAGGAATTTATTGATATAAATTGCAATGGAAATCTCCAGTGAGAAGTAAACTAAATTACTAACATTTCTGGCATTATCAATAAATTAACGTAGTAGTCGCTTAATTACATGTTAGCACTAATATAAATTCCTGTAGATACACACATCACTTTATTGTTTTGTCTGGGATGGGATTCTTATCGACTGTTGAGGTGCACGCGGTACCTTATCAGTCTGTCTGGGGTTGTACTTAAGACAGTGTCGGGGGGGTACTTATAAGACTGTCTGGGGGTACATAAGACTTCTGGGTACTTATCAAACTGTCTGGGTTGGTACATATATAACCTGTCTGGGTACTTTAAGACTGTCTGGGGGTACTTATAAGACTGTCTGGGGGGGTACCTTATAAGACTGTCTGGGGGGTACTTATAAGACTGTCTGGGGGGTACTTATAAGACTGTCTGGGGGGTACTTATAAGACTGTCTGGGGGGTACTTATAAGACTGTCTGGGGGGGTACTTATAAGACTGTCTGGGGGGTACTTATAAGACTGTTGGGGGTACTTATAAGACTGTCTGGGGGGTACTTATAAGACTGTCTGGGGGGTACTTATAAGACTGTTCTTGGGGGTACTTATAAGACTGTCTGGGGGGTACTTATAAGACTGTCTGGGGGGTACTTATAAGACTGTCTGGGGGGGTACTTATAAGACTGTATTGGGGGGTACTTATAAGACTGTCATGGGGGGTACTTATAAGACTGTCTGGGGGGTACTTATAAGACTGTATGGGGATGGGTACTTATAAGACTGTCTGGGGGGTACTTATAAGACTGTCTGGAGGGTACTTATAAGACTGTCTGGGGGGTGGTACTTATAAGACTGTCTGGGGGGTACTTATAAGACTGTCTGGGGGTACTTATAAGACTGTCTGGGGGGTACTTATAAGACTGTCTGGGGGGTTACTTATAAGACTGTCTGGGGGGTACTTATAAGACTGTCTGGGGGGTACTTATAAGACTGTCTGGGGGGTACTTATAAGACTGTCTGGGGGGTACTTATAAGACTGTCTGGGGGGTACTTATAAGACTGTCTGGGGGTACTTATAAGACTGTCTGGGGGGTACTTATAAGACTGTCTGGGGGGTACTTATAAGACTGTCTGGGGGGGTACTTATAAGACTGTCTGGGGGGTACTTATAAGACTGTCTGGGGGGGTACTTATAAGACTGTCTGGGGGGTACTTATAAGACTGTCTGGGGGGTACTTATAAGACTGTCTGGGGGGTACTTATAAGACTGTCTGGGGGGTACTTATAAGACTGTCTGGGGGGTACTTATAAGACTGTCTGGGGGGGTACTTATAAGACTGTCTGGGGGGTACTTATAAGACTGTCTGGGGGGTACTTATAAGACTGTCTGGGGGGTACTTATAAGACTGTCTGGGGGGGTACTTATAAGACTGTCTGGGGGGTACTTATAAGACTGTCTGGGGGGTACTTATAAGACTGTCTGGGGGGTACTTATAAGACTGTCTGGGGGGTACTTATAAGACTGTCTGGGGGGTACTTATAAGACTGTCTGGGGGGTACTTATAAGACTGTCTGGGGGGTACTTATAAGACTGTCTGGGGGGTACTTATAAGACTGTCTGGGGGGGTACTTATAAGACTGTCTGGGGGGTACTTATAAGACTGTCTGGGGGGTACTTATAAGACTGTCTGGGGGGTACTTATAAGACTGTCTGGGGGGGTACTTATAAGACTGTCTGGGGACTGTGGTACTTATAAGACTGTCTGGGGGGTACTTATAAGACTCTGTAGACTGTGGGGGGTACTTATAAGACTGTCTGGGGGGTACTTATAAGACTGTCTGGGGGGTACTTATAAGACTGTCTGGGGGGTACTTATAAGACTGTCTGGGGGGTACTTATAAGACTGTCTGGGGGGTACTTATAAGACTGTCTGGGGGGGTACTTATAAGACTGTCTGGGGGGTACTTATAAGACTGTCTGGGGGGTACTTATAAGACTGTCTGGGGGGTACTTATAAGACTGTCTGGGGGGTACTTATAAGACTGTCTGGGGGGTACTTATAAGACTGATGGGGGGTACTTATAAGACTGTCTGGGGGGTACTTATAAGACTGTCTGGGGGGTACTTATAAGACTGTCTGGGGGGTACTTATAAGACTGTCTGGGGGGTACTTATAAGACTGTCTGGGGGGTACTTATAAGACTGTTGGGGGGTACTTATAAGACTGTCTGGGGGGTACTTATAAGACTGTCTGGGGGGTACTTATAAGACTGTCTGGGGGGTACTTATAAGACTGTCTGGGGGGTACTTATAAGACTGTCTGGGGGGTACTTATAAGACTGTCTGGGGGGTACTTATAAGACTGTCTGGGGGGTACTTATAAGACTGTATGGGGGGTACTTATAAGACTGTCTGGGGGGTACTTATAAGACTGTCTGGGGGGTACTTATAAGACTGTCTGGGGGGTACTTATAAGACTGTCTGGGGGGTACTTATAAGACTGTCTGGGGGGGTACTTATAAGACTGTCTGGGGGGTACTTATAAGACTGTCTGGGGGGTACTTATAAGACTGTCTGGGGGGTACTTATAAGACTGTCTGGGGGGGTACTTATAAGACTGTCTGGGGGGGTACTTTAAGACTGTCTGGGGGGTACTTATAAGACTGTCTGGCGGGTACTTATAAGACTGTCTGGGGGGTACTTATAAGACTGTCTGGGGGTACTTATAAGACTGTCTGGGGGGTACTTATAAGACTGTCTGGGGGGTACTTATAAGACTGTCTGGGGGGTACTTATAAGACTGTCTGGGGGGTACTTATAAGACTGTCTGGGGGGTACTTATAAGACTGTCTGGGGGTACTTATAAGACTGTCTGGGGGGGTACTTATAAGACTGTCTGGGGGGTACTTATAAGACTGTCTGGGGGGTACTTATAAGACTGTCTGGGGGGTACTTATAAGACTGTCTGGGGGGTACTTATAAGACTGTCTGGGGGGTACTTATAAGACTGTCTGGGGGGTACTTATAAGACTGTCTGGGGGGGTACTTATAAGACTGTCTGGGGGGTACTTATAAGACTGTATGGGGGGGTACTTATAAGACTGTCTGGGGGGTACTTATAAGACTGTCTGGGGGGTACTTATAAGACTGTATGGGGGGGTACTTATAAGACTGTCTGGGGGGTACTTATAAGACTGTCTGGGGGGGTACTTATAAGACTGTCTGGGGGGTACTTATAAGACTGTCTGGGGGGTACTTATAAGACTGTCTGGGGGGTACTTATAAGACTGTATGGGGGGGTACTTATAAGACTGTCTGGGGGGTACTTATAAGACTGTCTGGGGGGTACTTATAAGACTGTCTGGGGGGTACTTATAAGACTGTCTGGGGGGTACTTATAAGACTGTCTGGGGGGGTACTTATAAGACTTATATTGATAAATTATTCATCAGCCAAAAAAATTTAATAAGGATTATGTCAGGATGTAATAGGTTTGCACATACAGCTCCCATTTTCCGTGATCTTCAACTTTTAAAAGTAGAGGATATAATTACATATCAAACTATTATGTTCGTTTATAAATGTTTAAATATTTATTAAATTAATTATGGTTTTGAGTATGCTACACACATAAACGTCCAAACACGACTCACAAACAATCTTAAAATCCCCTTATGTAGAACCAGTCATGCCCAACACAGCGTCATATTCAGAGGCTCTAAACTCTGGAATGAAGCTCCACTATATATTAAAACCAGACCCTTTAACTCATTTAAATTACAAGTTAAACTACAGTTAAAAAGTGCATACTAAGACTCTTACAGTTTGATACAATCGTAATTACAGAGTGCTATACAGCAATACTATTAGAACATCATATATGTGGTGTAATTCATAGCAGTTGGTATTATTATTATTATTATTATTATTATTATTATTATTATTATTATTATTGCTGTTGTTGTTGTTGTTGTTGTTGTTGTTGTTGTTGTTCCTATTATTGTCATTAATTATTATTGTTAATATTATTATTATTATTTAGTATCATTTTTAGTACGATTATTATTATTAATCCTCTACTACCACTACTACTACTACTACTACTGCTACTGCTACTACTATCTACTTAATATAATGATAGTATTATAGTTATTGCTACTGCTAATATTACTGTTATTGTTATCATTATTATTATTATTATTATTATTATTATTATTATTTTTATTATTATTATTAATATATTGTTATTATTACTATTATTATTATCATTTTATATTACAACACTACTAATACTATTACTACTACTACTACTACTACTACTACTACTACTACTACTGCTACTGCTACTTTTTATACTACTAATTGTATTTCCCGTATTCACGACTGCTCTAGCTAACCAGTAGTGCATAGCGTCCATAAGGAGCCACGAGCTCAATGGACAAGATTTATACCTATAAATGTTATTAACTTGTTTTGTAAATATAATGTTAATAAACAATCAATCAATCAATCAATCAATCAATGTTATGGTGAGGGTGATGTGCTCGATGGGCTTGGTGCAGCCAGGTTGGTCGGTAAAAGTAGATTGGTACGTAAAAACAGGTCCTGTTTGCGTTATAGGTAGGTAGAACATATATGTCATGTATGTACACTCTGCCCAAAAAGTTTCCGAACACCTGGGCACGATGGATGTGAAAATGAATCGTTCTTGGTTAATCAACTCGGAATGGTTGGTGTTCCTGATTGTGATGATGAATTTTAAAACCTTAACACTGGTACTTGGTGCATATCGTTATATCAATAAATTTTGCTTGAATAAATTGTTTTGAAATATAGCCCTGTAACCTGAATGTGTATTACTCGGGTATATTATATCAGTTATGGCACGTATATAACTCTTATTATATTGAAAATGAATGGGGTTATATATCAAGGGGTAGTTTGAGGTTTCAATGTAGAAAATACTGTATATGATACGTTTCGAGCCTGTGTTGAACTTAGTTATCATCGGAGATGTGATGGTCACAGTGAAACATACTTATGTTAGGCATCATGGAGACTTCGCGAGAGAAGCGCACTGCCATTATTGCTCTTCACACTGAAGGCCTCAGTTATCGCCAGATATCTCAGCGGATCGGTGTGTCAATCTCCACCGTATCACTATGGGTTCGCAGATATGTGGAGCTTCGAAGCCCAGCTGGACAGGAGTTGACAGGATCTTTAGTGGGATAAATGCCAAGTCGACTTAACAATGTAATAGGCGCAGAAGGTGCATACTCTCATTATTAAATAAATACCTACCATCCTCACGTGTCGTATACTTATCCGAATCGTAATCTTATAACGGCATGATGTGTCACAATATGTGGTTTGGTTTACACATTCATTTTGGTAAATAACAATATGCTTTTGCTGGAAATAAAATATACAAGCCTAAACAACCGCATGGCATTTATCATTCCCTCATTTGAATACAATGGACTGACGTTAGCCACAACATCTAAACGGACTGATACATGTCCTAAAGTCCGGTTCCCACCATCCCGCTTGTACGGCCGCCATACAACAACAAAGACGTCACAATGACGTCACAACAAAGTCTACCGCACCGCCGTACCGCTGTACGGCCGCCGTACAAAGTTAAATTCAAGTAATCTCTCCCGCTCGGCGGTGTCCGCTCGAGCGGAGTTGCCAACTGTGCCCAGTTACCACAAATACCACTCAAGCGGTGATGATGGTGACGTCATTGTTGTTGTATGGCGGCCGTACAAGCGGGATGGTGGGAACCGGGCTTAAGGTGGAATGGGTTACACAATCATATTTGTTCACACCACACTCATTATTGTAGGCATTTATATAATGCTTTGACGACTTAACGTCATGGTGTTGATTACTTTTCTACGGTTAACGCCGGACGATTTCATCCTACAGACGAAAAGACACCTGACTGACGAGGAATTATATTTTCACAGTAACAAAATATATAACCTATACATTATATTATGGTTACATAACCGATATGTTAATTTGACACCACACATAATATTATTATGGGCTATGCATAACCCAGATCAAGCGACAAGGCTGTTAAGTGCGTATGAAATACTGAGTCATTGGTATGTCATTCATTCACCCAGAGCAAGGGTACACAGGGCTACCACCCGTTCCACACATGGTGAGGTGTTCCCAAATTCTTCGTCCGCATTTATCATAATGTATGGTGCTTACAGAGTTCGAGAAGTTTTGGGGGAGAGTGTACCTATCTCTACTAATATATCCATTTTATTAATGTATTTATAATGTATGGCAGATTATATTTCTAGCTGCCAACCCTTTATAGAGACGTGTCACGCCACACCCTACCACGTCATACCACACCCTGACTGGTCCTCAGAAGATGCTAAGCAACGACCCAAAACATGATTGTTGTGTGTCTGTGTGTGTGAGAGGACTCTGTGCACGGTGATTAAAACCCGAGACGACTTTACTATAATCGTTTCCTGTAACTTAACGTTATACTTGCGGTAGTACTATGTGTAATGAAGGAGATTAATTATATTGTTAACTAAACAGATTATCTCTTACATAAAACTTGGGTACCAACCTAACGGTTCGTAGGCTACGACTCACCAAACTCACTTATTTCAGAATAATTATGTTACCTTCATCATCCTCGAACAATTAGTGATTCCAGAAGGGTAACATATCTGATGACATTCGATGAGTTAAAAACATTCCATTGAAATCTCTATGAAAATTAAAACGAAGCCACGTACACTAGACATTTTGGTACAAGGCGAAACATTGCGGTACGCGAGAGGCTGAGTGAAACCTGCGAGAAAACACAGAGACGCAGAGCGGTACTCCGAGGAAGAAAGTTCGCTTTGTTTACATTGATGCATAAGCACTGACCACTGATCCATCCCATCACCCAACTCCACCCTTCATTCCACCCTTCCATTCGGTCGCTAGCCTAGCGCTGCGTGTCCTGGTTGAACGCCGACGTGAGTTTCGACAGGGGATGCTTGCAGCCTATGTTGATCTCAAGAAGGTGTTTAACTAAGTGCATCGTGAGTCACTCTGGGATCTTCTGCGACTTCGCGGCATTCCTGCAAGGACTATTGGTTTGATGACTGGTCTGTACTCTGGGACTGAGAGTGCTGTGAAGTGTGGGGGAGGTGTATCCAGCTTCTTTCCTGTGATAACAGGAGTGAGGCAAGTGTGTGTCCTTGCACCATCACTTTTCAACAATTGTATGGACTGGGTATTGGGCAAAGTTGAGGATCAAAGGGTACCTGGAACTGTCGCCGATTGGAACTGTTGCCGATATCGGCGACTGTTCCAATATTTCACGTCGACGGGAGTTCCAATCTTCGGCGACAGTTCTAGTTCTTGATCTTGATATTACAGTACCCAATATATACTTTAATAAGTTATTAATCATGTTTCTGCATTCAGGGATTAAATACCAGCAATAACTTGAACTATCAAAGGCTTTCAATGAGAGAAATATACATGTAGTGTAGTGGTTAGCACGCTCGGCTCACAACCGA
>JACEEZ010021260.1:192500-200000 GCA_016584305.1 Chionoecetes opilio | reverse complement strand
GAAGCACGAGAACGGTGCTTACCAGTGGTGATGCAGTGGAGGTGCCGCGTTCCCGTGCCAGCCAGCACCAACGCACCTTTGTGGGCCTCGTCTCCAGAGTGTGGAACATTTTCACGGCCGCTGTCCCTCACATCCAGGAGATGAACACACAAAGTGTAAAGTTGGCGGCCAATCGGTGGAGAGTGTTGAAGCCCACCCCGCTGAGGCTAGTGATACTGTGACACTAGTGACAGCAACAGTGCCTCAACAAACACTTTAGTGATGCATAAATGTATATAATGTTAGTTTTTAGGTCTTTATATTTGTGTAAATTGCCCTTAAGATAGGTAGCACACGGCAGTGCACCTTTGGGCTTTAGTTATATGTATGTTTTAAAAAAAGAAAAAAAAAGAAAGAAAAGAAGGGAAAGGAAAGGAAGGGGGGAGAGAGAGAGAGAGAGAGAGAGAGAGAGAGAGAGAGAGAGAGAGAGAGAGGAGAGAGAGAGAGAGAGAGAGAGAGAGAGAGAGAGAGAGAGAGAGAGAGAGAGAGAGAGAGAGAGAGAGAGAGAGAGAGAGAGACTTCCTCCTCTGACGTCATCAATAACATTCGTAGCCATGTTGGAGGGAAGAATTTTTTTTGCGCGCGCTTTTTACAAAAGTCGTGTTTTTACGGAAATTAGGCCTGGAAATCAATTATTTTTGGTGGATTAGGTGTTTTGAATGTACATTCAACATAATTAGGCAAAAACTAAATGGGTCTGGACGATTACTTTAAGCAAAATTCGAGCTTTCGCCCAAGAAAACTTAACTCATGCCCAGACAGTTATGAAAGCTCACTTTAACATTAAGTCACAGGCTAGATAATTTTATGCTGGTTCCATGGTTCTAGCCTACATCCCTGTCTTTGGTTCTCCTCTACATGCTAAGTATTATGGTCCCTATAAAGTACAAAAGAGACTATCAGACCTTAATTATATAATTCAAAAACTCCAGATCGCCGTACGGCAACTCAACATGTTAACGTTAATTTACTTAAATCTTATAAGGCTGCAAGCTAATACGCGACTCCCCGATACCATTGTCAATGCTTGACGTACAAGACGTCCCAATAAACCTTGTAACGACTCCTGACTCGTAAAATCAACGAGAATTTAAATCAATGAGAAAGGGTCTTTTGTCCATCCCGGGGTCCAGGTCTTCCAACATTATTGCTGATCCTAGAACTCAAACTGTTACTCCGATATCCCGATATCATCCGGTAAACCTCCAATACTATTGAAGACACCTGACCCCGGATCAGGCACAGGACATATCCAACCTGATACACCAATACCTGAGGTATTCCATAACAATCCTGGGTGCTGTACACATACCTCCCATGATGTAAATCCTCATCCTGGAACCTAGTACTACTATCCGTCACAACCCGTACAGAATCCATCTAAGAAACGGGACCAGATACGGAAGAAGGTGGATTACTTGCTGGACTATGGACTAGCAGTTCGTAGCCAGTCCCCCTGAGCATCACCTTGCATTCTCGTCCCAATGTGGAAGGACAAATGCGACTCTGCAAGGACTACCGGCGAGTCAACGCTGTTACGATTCCAGACTCCTATCCACTCCCACGGGTAGATGATATATGGCGGATATCTTTCTGCACCATTGAGTGGCCTAAGAACAGCCAACTGCTGCCCATTAAATCTACCTTCGATTGCGAGTGCACCGGAGAACACAGGGGGCGGCATGAGCCTCTAATCACAGGCGTCACTATGAAAATCCTGCATGCGCCATTACAGGCGAGGGCCAACCATCACAGCCCTCAAGTGAACCTCCAGGCCTACCATCGAGCCCTGGAGGTCATGCCTACAGGCGCTATAGGCACAAATGTAAAAAAAAATTTTTTTTGCATCTGTTCGAGCCGTGTTTATGTTTGAGCGGTACCAATACTGAGAATCGAGAAAAATATCAATAGCAACCAACAGGTATTAAGAAAACATTCTGCCAGTAGGAGTTTTTGCAAATCATTGACTATTGCTCTCCAGATCCTTTGGTGTAGGATAAGTGGGGATAGAGGCAGGTTTACCAACTGAACTTTTTGTTTCTGCACAATACTGACTTTTAATATGTGTGCAAAAATATTATCACGGGGCATGTATGGCCAACAGTATTCCACACGTCCTTGGTACAAACATCTATCTTTCTCTGACTGTCCTGCATGCATGGATCTATAAAGGTTGGAGATGCCCTCACACGCGCGCGGTTGGCTGAGAAGTTAAGCCAGCTTTAAAGTCACATGGGTGCCTTAAGCCGCCATATTGGTCTAGGTAGGGTGGTCATGCCGGGTATTCCTTCCCGCGCTGAGCTCGGGCTGATCAAGGCGTTGCCTTCAAAAGATGCCACGGCTTTAATTAACCCGTAAGTGGTCAACGGCGTACTAGTACGTCATCACAGAGGGGTTTATCTGTGGTCAGCAACGTTCAAGTACGTTCTTTAATTTTCCGCCACTACGGATTTGAAAATTCTGCTCACGGTAGTAATTATGTTCCTGGGAGTGTCCCTGCTGCTTCTCCTAGTTTCGTCCCCTTTAACAGATGGGACGCCTACCGCGGTACCCCCACCCGCCGCCGGTCGTAACCTGAGATCGCCAGCCTGCGAGCGTACCTTTCGACTCACTGGAACACCGCAGGGATGTCGCGGCGCTTGTGGTATTCCACAAGGCACAGTTGCAGGGAGTGCCACACCTGGCTGGGTTACGACAGCCTCCGAGAGTCGCCACGCGAAGCACGAAGAACGGTGCTTACCAGGGTGAGCAGTGGAGGCCGCGTTCCGTGCCCAGCCAGCACCAACGCACCTTTGTGGGCCTCGTCTCCAGAGTGTGGAACATTTTCACGGCCGCTGTCCCTCACATCCAGGAGATGAACACACAAAGTGTAAAGTTGGCGGCCAATCGGTGGAGAGTGTTGAAGCCCACCCCGCTGAGGCTAGTGATACTGTGACACTAGTGACAGCAACAGTGCCTCAACAAAACACTTTAGTGATGCATAAAATGTATATAATGTTAGTTTTTAGGTCTTTATATTTGTGTAAATTGCCCTTAAGATAGGTAGCACACGCAGTGCACCTTTGGGCTTTAGTTATATGTATGTTTAAAAAAGAAAAAAAAAAGAAAGAAAAGAAGGAAAGGAAGGGGGGAGAGAGAGAGAGAGAGAGAAGAGGAGAGAGAGAGAGAGAGAGAGAAGAGGGGAGAGAGAGAGAGAGAGAGAGAAAAGAGAGAGAGAGAGAGAGAGAGAGAGAGAGAGAGAGAGGGGAGAGAAGAGAGAGAGAGAGACTTCCTCCTCTGACGTCATCAATAACATTCGTAGCCATGTTGGAGGGAAGAATTTTTTTTGCGCGCGCTTTTTACAAAAGTCGTGTTTTTACGGAAATTAGGCCTGGAAATCAATTATTTTTGGTGGATTAGGTGTTTTGAATGTACATTCAACATAATTAGGCAAAAACTAAATGGGTCTGGACGATTACTTTAAGCAAAATTCGAGCTTTCGCCCAAGAAAACTTAACTCATGCCCAGACAGTTATGAAAGCTCACTTTAACATTAAGTCACAGGCTAGATAATTTTATGCTGGTTCCATGGTTCTAGCCTACATCCCTGTCTTTGGTTCTCCTCTACATGCTAAGTATTATGGTCCCTATAAAGTACAAAAGAGACTATCAGACCTTAATTATATAATTCAAACTCCAGATCGCCGTACGGCAACTCAACATGTTAACGTTAATTTACTTAAATCTTATAAGGCTGCAAGCTAATACGCGACTCCCCGATACCATTGTCAATGCTTGACGTACAAGACGTCCCAATAAACCTTGTAACGACTCCTGACTCGTAAAATCAACGAGATTATAAATCAATGAGAAAGGGCTTTTGTCCCATCCCGGGGGTCCAGGTCTTCCAACATTATTGCTGATCCTAGAACTCAAACTGTTAACTCCGATATCCCGATATCATCCGGTAAACCTCCAATACTATTGAAGACACCTGACCCCGGATCAGGCACAGGACATATCCAACCTGATACACCAATACCTGGAGGTATTCCATAACAATCCTGGGTGCTGTACACATACCTCCCATGATGTAAATCTCATCCCTGGAACCTAGTACTACTATCCGTCACAACCCGTACAGAATCCATCTAAAGAAACGGGACCAGATACGGAAGAAGGTGGATTACTTGCTGGACTATGGACTAGCAGTTCGTAGCCAGTCCCCCTGAGCATCACCTTGCATTCTCGTCCCAATGTGGAAGGACAAATGCGACTCTGCAAGGACTACCGGCGAGTCAACGCTGTTACGATTCCAGACTCCTATCCACTCCCACGGGTAGATGATATATGGCGGATATCTTTCTGCACCATTGAGTGGCCTAAGAACAGCCAACTGCTGCCCATTAAATCTACCTTCGATTGCGAGTGCACCGGAGAACACAGGGGGCGGCATGAGCCTCTAATCACAGGCGTCACTATGAAAATCCTGCATGCGCCATTACAGGCGAGGGCCAACCATCACAGCCCTCAAGTGAACCTCCAGGGCCTACCATCCGAGCCCTGGAGGTCAATGCCTACAGGCGCTATAGGCACAAATGTAAAAAAAAATTTTTTTTTGCATCTGTTCGAGCCGTTTTATGTTTGAGCGGTACCAATACTGAGAATCGAGAAAAATATCAATAGCAACCAACAGGTATTAAGAAAATCATTCTGCCAGTAGGAGTTTTTGCAAATCATTGACTATTTGCTCTCCAGATCCTTTTGGTGTAGGATAAGTGGGGATAGAGGCAGGTTTACCAACTGAACTTTTTGTTTCTGCACAATACTGACTTTTACATATGTGTGCAAAAATATTATCACGGGGCATGTATGGCCAACAGTATTCCACACGTCCTTGGTACAAACATCTATCTTTCTCTGACTGTCCTGCATGCATGGATCTATAAAGGGTGGAGATGCCCTCACACGCGCGCGGTTGGCTGAGAAGTTAAGCCAGCTTTAAAGTCACATGGGTGCCTTAAGCCGCCATATTGGTCTAGGTAGGGTGGTCATGCCGGGTATTCCTTCCCGCGCTGAGCTCGGCTGATCAAGGCGTTGCCTTCAAAAGATGCCACGGCTTTAATTAACCCGTAAGTGGTCAACGGCGTACTAGTACGTCATCACAGAGGGGTTTATCTGTGGTCAGCAACGTTCAAGTACGTTCTTTAATTTTCCGCCACATACGGATTTGAAAATTCTGCTCACGGTAGTAATTATGTTCCTGGGAGTGTCCTGCTGCTTCTCCTAGTTTCGTCCCCCTTTAACAGATGGGACGCCTACCGCGGTACCCCCCACCCCGCCACCGTCCCTCTGTGAGTCAGTAACCCCCGACTCCGAGTCAGGCCCATATGCAAGAAATTTTGTCGACCCGTTGCATCGCGGCACGGTAAGCAAGGAAAACGCGACGAGTGGAGATTTGAGTCAGCTGACTGCCTTCACCATGCAGTGGCTTGCACATCCCACCTCCATCCCGCTCTCCCCTTATTCTATTTTATTTCTTCCCAGACCATTACAGGTGAGTTTTCAACACAACCGAGAGTAACATGCATACCTTGTGAATGCACACGTGTCATAATTAAGGTAAAATCAGGTCCAGGAGGCCTTATATAGGTGTGTGAACTTGTCAGGAAGCAGGGCGGCGGTGGAGGTGGGAGGTCGACCATTGTGTGGAGCAGTGGTGGCGGGCCGTTCAAATGTACTCGCACGTATCACTCGGGCCCCTTTTTTCTACACCAACGCCTCAGACATGTGGCGAACACTAACTAAGCTATTATTTTAATTGCAGAAATGATAAATTACACTAGTAAAATGTATTAGATATGTATAAAACAGTCAAAATACTGATGCCGTCCTGGACTCGCTTGTGTTGGTACGCCTGCCGAATCTCCACCAGCCGGGCATTTCTTGAAGATCCCGCCGGTGGAAATACGACTGTGGGGAATCTCCACCTGCCGGGATTTGACGAAAATTCTTGCATATAGCCCTCAGTCAGTAACCGCCGAGCCAGGGGTAGAACACCCTGGCAAAGTTCCTACCCTGGCAAAATCCTGAGAAGCAAGGGTAATGCTTTTGTACATAGTGTAGAAGATAAGGCGCTTAGAAATATCTTTAGCGCAGGGAACAGAATGTCACATCAAAAATTCCGAAATATTAGTGATACTATTTTGCGAATGGAGTGCTTTAAACGCGAAAACAAGTGACTTTGTTTATAAATAAGCATGCTTTATATATATAAATATCCTAGAGAAGTGATAAGTGTACACAAAATGTGGTGAATGATTAATTATCCCTCCGACATCCACGAGTCACGGTGGGAGCGATATCGCCAGGTTGTAATATATACAAACCATGTGGAGGAGAGGCGGGGAGGCGGTGGCCGATGGGGAGGCGGTGGCCGAGTGGTTAGCGTCTCAGAGTGGTGAGCTCAATGTCCCGAGTTCGAATCCTGCCGGGGGCAACTCTTTCAAGAGCCTGGTAGGGGAGCAGAAGGTCCTGAGTTCACATCCCACCAAGGAACAACTGTCGAATACATCGTCGAGTGACTGAAGAAACCCGCATGCTGTTATAACCTGTTCTCCGTCTGCGTGTGCAACGAAGAAGCTCCAGGGTAGTAAGCCTAAACAGAAGATCCAAACGTCAGAGAAAACGGGATCTTCACCTTAAGACCACAGGTGTCACTATAAAGATCAAGCCTGCGCCACCAACGGGCGAGATCAAGCAACATCAAGCAAGACCTCTATAAGCCTACAGGCGCTATAGGCTCCAACATAAAAAAAATATATAAAAAACAAAAAAATGTGTGCTTTTGATAAACCTGATTTAGTGTGATTTATTATATTTTTGCATTGTAATATATAGTAAAGATTAGAAAAATATGTGATAAGTGTATAAGTGTGGCTACCACACCGACCGCAAGTACTGCAACAACGCTGCAGTGATTACATCTGGCAACATCGCTCAGCGAGGCCAGATGGAGGCCAGCGAGGCCAGATATCCCGCGGGGACCTCCCCGCGGGACCTTTAAACGAGGTGATTAGGACCTTTAACCATTTGGTTATTTTCTGGGGTCATTTTGGGTAATTTGAAAGCTAAACAAAAAATATATTTTTTGTAACCAGGGGAAGTACTATAGGTGTTATTTAATATGACCACTTGCAGGTTTTAAAAACCTACACATGTGATTTGGTATATCATTGTATTAATACTTCAATTTTGTTGTTGCTGATATTATATTTATTAGTACTACTAACTTAATAACATAATAATGATTAATATTATTATTATTATTATCATTACTATTATCACAATCACTATACTAATTATCAATATTTCTATTGTTGTCTCTCATATGGATGGGAAAAGATGGCTATGACCTATGTGTTGGTCCCCATGGCTCCGGTATCACAAACATTAACAGTTTTCTCCTTCTGAATTTTGCAC
>JACEEZ010021260.1:177500-185000 GCA_016584305.1 Chionoecetes opilio | reverse complement strand
AATTATTATTCATGTACATTATTATCATGTAAGTATTCGTGTATGAGTGGGTCCTCGTCCCGCAACCTGGAAACATAGAAAGTAGAATGGAATTTACTTTACCGTAGATAACACTAAAGTCGCCAGGACAACGTTTTTTTTTATTTACAGACGTCTGGTGGCGTTAATACTTACATTTTTACATCCATGATTTCAGGAAAGTTAGAAAGGGCTATCCGGAGAGTCTGTGTCATTTTGTGTCTTCATATGTCATATTATGACGATAAATGAACAAATTACCAAAATATCAATCGAGTGTCGACGTTGGTAACGGGCTACACTAAGATCGCCAGCTAGTGTTTATGTTCTGAGTGTCCTCCCGCCGTCGTCGTCGCCCGAAAAAAAACGAGTAGCGAAATTAGAAACAGTTTATACATGCAGATACAAAGCATAAAACAACACTGAAACAAGGTAGATAGTCATGATATAAACTAATATGTATTATCTTCAGTGGCACATACAAATCAGAAGTGATGCTATAATTTGCAATATATGGCGGCTGGCGACATATGTGCAGGTGGCAACTATAGTGTTATCTACGGTAGACATTCTTATTTTTATGACTGAACTCCTACAATACATAGCTACAAATTATTTCAGTTACCCGTATGATATCAAAAGTAGTGTATTACTTGAAATATTATGTAATATTCGCAATTCGCATTCGCATTTGCGAATGAATCAAATATTCGCATTCGCGAATACGGAAAATAGACATTCGGTCCATCACTAATATATATATATATATATATATATATATATATATATATATATATATATATATATATATATATATATATATATATATATATATATATATATATATATATATACACGAAAAATAAGTTGTTCCTTCTTACCAAGGAAGAGTTGGACGAGCAAGTAAATAGAGCAGTGGTCCCGCCATGAGCATCACGACCACTACAGCGATCCACGTGTCCAAAGTAAAGGGCAGAGCCAGAGAACGCCATTTGGGTGAAGGTGATTCCCTTTTCACGAGAAAACAAGTCTTCTGAATGAAATAGACGAAAAAGTGCTCTAGACTCTAGGGGATTAACGATATAATAAAAATATAATGAATTCCATCACGACTAATTTCACGGTTATATTAACAATGTTCATACTGCATAGGCCATAATTTATCATACATGCAAGAGTATACTGATGAATCCTCATTATATTCCTTCATCTTTTCGTGAATATACGTATATTATTCAAAAATTTATTAAATCCACCACGGAGGTTATGTGACCAGTTCGGTTTGATTGTATTTATCTGTTTGTTTGCTGTTTACTGGCGAATTTCTATGATCATTTTATCAAAGGTTATTATATGAGACCCAATTTTAAAGTTTAACATTTTGTATTCGAATTGGATCTGGATCTGGATCTTGATCCAGGACAAAAATAAAAAATAAACATTCATGGAGGCTTGGCGCTTGCTGCCCACATTGTCCTACCCAACACAACCGACCTCATAATACCTGATGGCCAAGGTTTTGAAGGCCAAGCTAGTATTAGAGAAAGATAAACGGAATGAAGAGCTTTGTGCGGTAATAAGTCTTTATTTTTTTTCCATTATATAACAGTCGACATTGACAGGGTACAGTAATGCCGGAGGGGTAGCTAAGGAAATCGACCACGTCCTCGTTAGTATTCGTTGGAGGATCTTCCAGAACTGCAGGGTTTACCGGAGTGCTGAGTTCCTTGGAACAGATCACAGACATGTTGTTGCTGCACTTAAGCTTCATGTCAAGTCCAGAAGAATCTCAATAGGTATCCATACTGTGTTTCATATTGAGAAACTGAAGAACTTGACATGTGCCCATGAGTATGCGGTGGCAGTCTCAAATCAGTTTGATGTGCTTGGTGCCCTCGAGGGCCCTGCAGAACTGTGGGATACCTTCAAACGTGAAACTCTCCAGGCTGCTAAGGAGTGTATTGGGGAGAGCCCGAGGTCAAGGCGGGGTTTTGTCTCAACGGAGAGGCTGGGAAATATCGAGGAGAGTCGCGCTGCTAGGCTAACCGGGAACCATGACCAGCCCAACGCTCTGTCACGATGGACTAGAGCCCTCCTGGGGAGAGACAAGGAGAGGCATGTCAGGAGTCTCGCTGAGGATGTCGAGGGCCATTTGAACGCTAATGATCTCCGATCCGCCTACCGAGCCCTGAAGAAGCTCTGTTCCAAGTCTCCATCTCGGGCGAGTGTTATTCGAACAGCAGATGGGCGCCTCGTGTCGTACATGGATGGGCAGATGGCTTGTTAGGCTGAGTACCTTGGGCAGTTGTTCACGGTGGACCCTCCAAATGAGCAGCTTCACACCACTGGGTTACGGGCAGTGGTTGCTGATCATCCCATTGACGAAACCGCATCCTCTATTGACGAAATCAGAGAAGCTGTGGCAGGGTTGAGGGGTGGAAAGGCAGCTGGTGTTTGTAAAATCAGTGCGGAGCTCCTCAAAGCTGGGGGTGAGGCCATGATCCGCGGGGTGCATTCTGTCCTGACTGCCGTGTGGCAATCAGGTACCATTCCTCCTTACTTGAAAAAGGGACTGGTCATCCATATCTGGAAACGGAAAGGGGACCGTCAGGATTGCAACAATTACAGCGGTATTACACTGCTCAGAGGTGCCAGGCAAGGTTTTTGCCCATCTATTGCTGACACAGATCCGCAGTCATCTACTGAAACATCAGAGACCTCAGCAGTCTTGGTACATGCCTGGTAAGTCAATAACGGACCGTATCCTTGCGCTTCGTGTCCTGGTGGAACGCCGACGTGAGTTTCGACAGGGGATGTTTGCAGCCTATGTTGATCTCAAGATGGCATTTGACTCAGTGCATCGTGAGTCACTCTGGGATCTTCTGCGACTTTGAGGATTCCTGCAAGGACTACTAGTTTGATGACTGGTGTGTACTCTGGGACTGCGAGTGCTGTAAAGTGTGGATGAGGTGTATCCAGCTTCGTTCCTTTGAATACAGGATTGAGGCAAGGGTACGTCCTTGCCCCATCACTTTTCAACACGTGTATGAGCATGATATTGGGCAAAGATGTAGATCAAATGGATTGTGAAGCATCCCTCGGCAGCACCGAGATCACTGATCTTGTTTTTGCCGATGATGCAGTAATCTTAGGTGAGTCGCTAGAGGTCCTGGTGATGGCTCTCGAGGCGCTGCACGAGGAGGCAAAGCCTTTGGGACTTGAGCTATCCTGGCTTAAGACCAAGGTTCACTTATTTTGAATTTTTTACTCCAAGTATTTCCAAAAATTTCCTCCTTTTTGACATTATCATAACATTTCTTTATCAGCTACAATGTAAGGTTTTACTTTATTCAGCTTTGCCGACACATAGTGCCAAGGCACACGTTGAAGAGAAGGATTACCACCTGCTATCATGATCGGGCCGCACCACTTGGTGCCTCAATGGCGTTCGAGGGTTCTCCCTACGAGCCCAAGACGGTACTCGTGCGGAGTATAGGTCCCGTCACTTCCAGCTGATTTCCTCGCGGTCTGAGTTGCAAGACATGTCTTTCTGCTGCAGTCACGGTGCAGTGTTACCACGCCGGTGTCGCGTGGGCAAGTGTCTGTTTACGAAAAGTAGTCCGTTTACTAACAAAGGCAAAGAAAACGAGTGTTGAGGGGAATACTTACTAATATTGACTTGATCAACAAAGGCATGTCCAGGCGTCCTACGAAAACAAACCCGTCTTTATTTATCAACAAAAGGGAGGGTGGGGCACGAAGTGGGACACTTGCCGACGTCGGCGAGAATTCCTATCGGCGACAGTTATTGATATGGTGTTGAGCATATCTGATATAAGAGGCATTCAATTTCGTAAAGAAATGTCCTGTGAGCAGGACAAAGAAAGATTGCATTCTTTCTTTGTCTTGCTCACAGGACATTTCTGTACATAATTGAATCCCTCAAATTTTTTTTTTTTTTTTTTTTTTTACATCACAAGGAACTGGCCAAGGGCACAACAAAAATGGGTAACACAAAGCCCGCTTAGTTGCCAGTCCCTATAAAGAAGACAGTAAGAGAATAAAATAAAAAAGAGGGGTGAGCCAATTAAGTTCGGGAGGTGTCTTCTTACTCTTCTTTTGAAAAGATTTAAGTCATAGGAAAGTGGAAAAATAGAAATAGGAAGAGAGTTCCAGAGTTTACCAGTGAAAGGGATGGAAGAGTAAAGATACTGATTAACTCTTTCATTAGGAAGATGGACAGAATAGGGATGAGAATGAGTAGAAAGTCTTGTGCAGCGAGGCCGCGGGAAGGGGGGAGGCATGCAGTTAGCAAGTTCAGAAGAGCAGTGAGCATGAAAATAACGGTAGAAGAGAGCAAGAAAAGCAACATTGCGGCGGTGATTTAAAGATTGAAGACAGTCAGTCAGAGGAGAGGAGTTGATGAGACGAAAAGCTTTTGACTCAACCCTGTTTAGGAGAGCTGTATGAGTGGATCCTCCCCAAACATGTGAGACATACTCCATACATGGGCGGATAAGGCCCCTGTAGAGAGCAAGCAATTGGGAGGGAGAAAAAAAAGGACGCAAACGCCACAGGACACCTAACTTCCTAGAAGCTGTTTTAGCAAGAGATGAGATGTGAGATTTCCAGTTCAGATTTTTAGTAAAAGATAGTCCTAGAATGTTCATTGTAGAAGAAGGAGACAGTTGAGTGTCATTGAAGAAGAGGGTATAGTTATCTGGAAAGTTTTGTCAAGTAGATAGGTGAAGAAATTGGGTTTTTGAGGAATTGAACAAAACAAGGTTTGCTTTGCCCCAATCAGAAATTATAGAAAGCTCAGAAGTTAGGCGCTCGGTGTCATCTCTCCGTGAATCACTTAGTTCCTGTTGAGTTGGACGTCTAATAAACGACGTTGAAAAATGCAGGGTAGAATCATCAGCGTAGGAGTGGATAGGGCTTTGAGTTAGACTTAGAAGATCATTAATGAATAATAGAAAAAGAGTGGGTGATAGGACAAAACCCTGGGGAACACCACTATTGATAGATTTAGGAGAAGAACAATGTCCGTCTACAGTAGCTGCAATAGAACGGTTTGAAAGCTAACTTAAGATGAAGGTACAGTGAGAAGGATAGAAACCGAATGAGGGTAGTTTGGAAATTATAGATTTGTGCCAGACTCTATCGAAAGCTTTTGATATGTCAAGGGCAACAGCAAAAGTTTCACCAAAACCCCTAAAGGAGGATGACCAAGATTCAGTTAGTAAAGCTAGAAGGTCGCCAGTAGATCGCCTTTTACGGAAACCGTACTGACGATCAGATAGAAGATTGTGAGCAGATAGATGCTTAAGAATCTTCTTATTAAGTATAGATTCAAAAACTTCAGAGATGCAGGAAGTCAAAGCTATAGGATGGTAGTTTGAAGGATTAGAACGGTCACCCTTCTTAGGAACAGGTTGAATGTGAGCAAACTTCCAGCAAGAAGGAAAGGCGGAAGTATATAGACAAAGACGGAAAAGTTTGACCAGGCAAGGTGCAAGCACAGAAGCACAGTTTTTGAGAACAATAGGAGGGACTCCGTCAGGACCGTAAGCCTTCCGAGGATCTAGGCCAGAAAGGGCAAAGAAAACATCATTCCGAAGGATCTTAATGACAGGTATAATATAGTCAGAGGGTGGAGGAGAAGGAGAAACAAGCCCTTCATCAACCAGAGTGGAATTTTTAGCAAAGGTTTGAGCGAAGAGTTCAGCTTTAGAAGTAGATGAGACAGCTGTGGAGCCATCTGGGTGAAGCATAGGAGGGAAAGATGCAGAAGAAAAATTGTTAGAGATGTTATTAGCTAGATGCCAGAAGTCACGAGAGGAATTTGATTCAGAAAAATTTTGACATTTTCTATGAATGAAAGAGTTTTTGGTAAGTTGAAGTAAAGAGTTGGCATGATTACAGGCAGAAATATAGAGGGCATGAGTATCAGGAGATGGATGCTTACGGTACCATTTGTGAGCCACCTCTCTATCTCGGACAGGATGAGAACAAGCAGAGTTAAACCAAGGTTGACGAGCTTTAGTATTAGAGAAAGTGTGTGGAATGTACGCCTCCATGCCAGAGACTATGACCTCAGTTATGCGCTCTGCACATAGAGATGGGTCTTTGACATGGAAGCAGTAATCATTCCATGGAAAATCAGAGTAGTACTGCTTTAGGTCTTCCCACTTAGCTGAGTTGAAGTGCCAGAAGCACCTCCGCTTAGGTGGATCCCGAGGCGGCACCTGAGCGATAGGACAGGTTACAGAAATAAGATTGTGATCGGAAGAGCCCAACGGAGAGAATAGTTTCACAGAGTAAGCAGAAGGTTTAGTAGTTAGGAAAAAACCAAGAATACGGGTAGGGTGCTGCATCAGCTTGCATATATCATATATGCTCAAAATCATACCTATAACTGTCGCCGATCGGAATTCTCGCCGATGTCGGCGAGGGTTCCACTTAGAGCCCCCCCCCCCCTTTGTTGATAAATAAAGACGGGTTTGTTGTCATAAGACGCCTGGACATGCCTTTGTTGATCAAGTCAATATTATTAAGTATTCCCCTCAACACCCGTTTTCTTTGCCTTTGTTAGTAAACGGACTGCTTTTCGTAAACAGACTGTCCACGCGACACCGGGCGAGTGGGATCTCTCTCTCCCTCTCTCTCTCTCTCTCTCTCTCTCTCTCTCTCTCTCTCTCTCTCTCTCTCTCTCTCTCTCCTCTCTCTCTCTCTCTCTCTCTCTCTCTCTCTCTCTCTCTCTCTCTCTCTCTCTCTCTCTCTCTCTCTCTCTCTCTCTCTCTCTCTCTCTCTCTCTCTCGCTCTTTATCTCTCTCTCTCTCTCTTCTTTTTCTCTCTCTTTCTTTCTTTTCTTTTTTCTTTTTTATATCTAAACAACTTACATCATGGTTGACATGGGGCTACAATTGGTAAGGAGGTTGATGAAGGCATTAACTGGCAGAAGCTAAAGATGTCCCCTGTTCCGGGGACATCTATCCGAAAGCTATGTCTTGTAAGATAATAACTAAGTAGTAAGTAAGTACACAGTGTTACAGGCTAAGGGTCACTATCCGTCACAGGCACTTGTCAGGCGCACTATTGACACGTACACTGTATGTCAGTGTGTCTACTAAGTGTCAATGTGTGTCACTATGTGTGTGGCACTGTGTCACTGTGTGTCACTTATGACACGACACTGTATCATGCCTTATGGTCACTAAGGTGGATGTAAGCGGCACCATCTGTGGGCCGCCACCTTCACCTGCTGGGTGTTCATGGCCACGACATCCATCTCAACCGTGAAGGCGTTCCACAGTGTCGCCGTGGCCCAAGTAAAGGCTCGCTGGCCCATCACAGTTTGGGTCCTCGGGGCCTCGAGGAGAAAATCACCTGACACTACCGTCTTCGTAGTGCGCACAGACCTTTTCCACGGGACCGGAAGTCCTGCAAGGTGGGAAGAGTGTTGCACCTGGGCCTTGTGTA
>JACEEZ010021260.1:162500-172500 GCA_016584305.1 Chionoecetes opilio | reverse complement strand
CCATTTACAAGATGCCACCCATGACCAATCGGTGATGGGTGATTTTGGAGCTGGTAATGCTTTTGCAACTATGCAAGATAGTTTGCACGCTCCAAGTGTGGATGGAGACTGTCCAAGTCAGGCACAAGTCGGATAGTGCTTTTTTTCTTCTGGGCTCTCCACTTCGCTGCCCTCGCATCTCCAATGGTCTTGCTTTTGGTATCACCATTGACATATCGAATGACAAACCGCTGCAAATCACTGATGACCTGTTGTGTGACTGGGAGCTGTGTACCACATGCTGCTAGCAGGTCATGTGCCTCTTTAGACTTCTCTAGACGATCTGCGATGAGTTTCCTGCTTGTTCCATAGAAGCCAGAGTTGTGGTCACACCCAGTGGGAACATGAAGTGGTATGATGGATGCAGCCATTGCCTCACTGCACAAACATCGGGCATCAATAAGCTGACGCTTGCGTTTCACACACAGGATCCCTGGTGTCCTCTGAGTAACATATGCTGCTTGCACGTAGTTGTCTGTGTCCTCTGTATCTAGAATGACAGGTGCTGTGTAGCCGTCTGACCGGAGCACACTGTATATTGTGAACATGGCCGTATCTGCCCCTGCATGGGAGCATGTGAACTCTGGCACAAGCTTGCCTGTAGTGAGGTTCTTTGCAGTGCTGCCCACTACACAGTAGATGTTGTCGGTGCTAGTTGTCTCTGCTGTTCTCTGAAATTCCGTTTGAAGAAATGCTTGAAGCCGGATTTTGTTCTCGGGTTTACCCAGGAGAGCATGGAAAACTTTACTAGAAAGAAATTTATCTTCTGTCTTCATGAAGACATTGGTGATTGGCAGTTTTTTTTTTGGCGCAGTATTCTCTCACTGTCCTTGATCGTGTAATTCTGATCATATGAATCATTGACGCAAATGATGCGGTCAGCATGCTTGTGTCTTGTTAGAACAAAGTGCACCAACTTCTCTGCATAGTCTCCCCAGGTATAATTGGTTCTGTCTCCCTTCTCTCTATCTTCAATGGTAGGAGTTGATAGGCGCCAGATGAGGCCCATGTCAATTATAGACGTGTATACATCAGGCTCTTGAATGACAGGCATAGTTAGTTTTTGTTGAAGCTTGCTTTGCTGTGATTTGCGGATTGTTCCATTGACGTTGAAGATGGAAAGGAAGTCGGCTGTAACACGATGCTGCAGGACTTCTTCAAGTTTCAGAACACCACTCGTTTCGACCAGTCCAAGAACAGGGGCCAAGGCTTTACGCTCCATTTCCTCAGTCTTCCCCTTCAGGTTGTCACCATCTGCTTTCTTCAATTCCTGAGTTGAAAAGTTCTTGCGCTTGCTACGGGGAACTCGGTCGTTGAGTGACTTGGTCTTGGAATACACTCTGTCATGCATGAATTGCTTCCGTTTGCTGGTGCCATCCTCCTTTGCTGATTTCAAGTCAGCAGCGAGAGCTTCTGAGGCTGGGATTCCTGACTGTAAGGATCGAAGTGTCTGGTTTGTATGGTCAAATGGATCACACTTGAATTCAGTGAGGCATGCGCTTATATCCTGTACAGTGTTCATCCTTCTTCATTTTACTCGATGAGCAATCATCATGCTTCCCTTTTCCTTGCTTCTTTCGTTTATCATGGCGATGGACTGTTGTTCTCACCCGATTGATGTTATTCACATTCCGAGTGTTTGAAAGGAGCTGCTTTTCATTGTTCAGAATGGCCAACCAACCAGACTTCAGCTTAGAGCCCTTATTCATTGTTGACTCTATCCATATATCGAGGGCGACACATGAATATGGTTTTCCTGTCATTGACTGTGCAAACATACCACTCTACATGAACGCAGCCTGGTCGACAGGAAGGGTATCAAGCACTGCAGTGAAATCGGGAAGGTGCCGACCATACTTGTTATTATCATAGATTTGCATCCAGGGAAGCATGAGCTTGAGTGAGGACTTGAACTCAGTCCAGCTGCTTGTTCTGATTGCATGGCTATTTTGAGTCCGAATTTCCACCATTTCCATGAAGAACATCCAGTATTCTGCTTGTGGTGCACCCTCATATTCTTTGAAGAGAGTGTCAATGAGGTCCTTCAGCTCAGGATTTCTCTCTAGCTCTGCATGTGCATCTGCAAGCTCCTGTGCATCATTCAGATGTCGGAGCTTGGCAAGGGATGCCTTTACCTCTTCAGATAGAGGGGAACCTTCCAAACGTCTGCATAAGACATGGTGGACCACAGTTTCATAGAATAGTCGCAAGCAACGAACACCACGCTTAACATGTTTTCCACGCAGGGCCTGATCAACAGACCCGTCTGCTATTACACCCGCTGCCACCAACACATCTGAGATGCCAGATCCCTTACACCTCTTGTATATAGTGTAGATGAATGACATTTGGATGTGGAAGGGTCCCATGAATGGTAAGATTTTGCTGAACAGCTCAGCATTCTCACTTTTCAATTCTAGCATGAGCACGTAGACAGGATGATCACCAACAATTATTGCACAAGGCATCTTTTTTTCTTCGATCGATTTTGCAAGTTTACACATCACATCATTGAGAATTGTCTTACTGGGTGGGTTGGTATAGGTCATGTGGTATATTGCTGGACTCTTCTCGTCTGCATTTGACATGCTGGCGTGAAACCCTGAAAACCCAGGCACAGTCTGTTCTTCTGGCGTAGGTCTCGTTCGGTCATTTTGCGCCCTAGCCAATGCACCACGAATTCTTTGCACCGAGGTGTCAGGAGGAGTACTGTCATCAGCTGGTGGCTTACTGAGAGGTGGTTCTCCACGCTTTACTGTCTTGTATGGGTTGACATTTTGCATTTCACTTCCGAGGTCTTTGAGAGTTGTCGAGAGATTTGATGCAAAGTTGGCACCGAGAACTGGTCGATCCTCAGTCATTGTGTTAAGAACTAAATCAATATTCAGGTCAGTAGTCAGGATATCAATTAATTTGTTTTACATTGTGATAGGCAAGTATGTGGGGTCACCATGTATCACTTCACAACTCTTGCATCAAAATATTATATTGTCATCATAAGGAAACATCAAATATTTAAAGCAAATTGGAACTCACATAGCTTTCCATACGTGGAACCAGCATTATACATGAAGCCTCTTCAATGAGACACTAAAATAATTAAGAGGAATCTCCAAGACATTTACCAAGAATGCAGCCACACCCAATATAGTCATGACGGGTTTATTCCTTGATAAGTGTTATCTTTGATAAAAAACTTTGTTACATTTTATTCTTTAAAATATGGAGCAAATATAAAGATAACTGTTCCTGACAAAAAAAAAACCTCATATGGTACTATCTTACCTCCTGGCCATAGGGCGCGGTATATCCCTGGAACTCTTCTCTTCCCCTTAATGCAGTTATAAAGAGATTCGCCAGCCCAATGTCGGCTTCGCTGCGACCCAGCATTCCCACCATGCCGTTCCAGGTGCCGTTAGTTGTTAATTGCCCCCACGTCTCGCCTGTATACATTATAAACACATAGTATGCATCCGTGTGTGTCTCATGTCTTTATGTGATTGTGTGTGTGTGTGTGTCTGTGTGTGTGTGCGTGTGTGTGTGTGTGTGTGTGTGTGTGTGTGTGTGTGTGTGTGTGTGTGTGTGTGTGTGTGTGTGTGTGTGTGTGTGTGTGTGTGTGTGTGTGTGTGTGTGTGTGTGTGTATGTGTCTGTGTGTATGCATTTACCTAGGTGTAGCACACAAGGAAGGGCCTGAGCTATAATTGTGATGTCTTGTTTCCGCATTTGTCAAGCTTTTCCAAAAAAGATTTTTTTTTTTGAACAGTAGATCAATAATTTTGGGAATACGCCTTGTGGGCGCCCCCTTGGCCTCATCTACACCAGATTTTATCTTACGGATATAACCCGGTGGGAAAAATCAGTTTCAGGGTAGCGTGCCACATGCCCATATAGCCGACCGAAGTTGGCGCTGACAGACAATGCAGGTAATAGGCCTCGATTTAGTCTCACGGTGCAATCGCTGATTTGACACGCAATCATCCCAACAATACCCATTGATTCTGCGAAGACAATTATTAACAAAGGTATCGATTTGTCTCTTCAAGTTGCTATTTAGTGTCCATGTCTCACAGCCATAGAGTAGGACATGGATCACAAGCAACTCGAAGATCCGGATCTTTGTCCTTCTACACTGTTGTTGCCGACAACATTTAGTCACCGACAACGCCAAATACTCCTGCTGAGCGAGTCTATAAGACCGTGAGCTATGCCAATCCGCCTAAAGACATTTTGACGAAACCCACCGTCATTATCGACCTCGCTACCAAGGTATGTAAAACTTTCAGTGATCTCAATGTCCTTGCCGCACGCATGAACATCTGTATTGTTTCATCTAGTAGGCCTCCAAAAACCTGGACCTTGGTCTTGATCCAGGAGACTTCAAGTCACAAAGGCATTGCCTCCACGTGCAGCGCCTCGAGAGTCATCACCAGGACTTCCAGCGACTCAGCTAAGATTACTGCATCATCGGCAAAAACAAGATCAGTGATTTTGGTGTTGCCGAGGGATGCTCCACAGTCACTTTGATCTTCAACTTTGCCCATTACCCAGTCCATACAAATGTTGACAATTGTTGGGGCATGGACGCACCCTTGCCTCACTCCTGTATTCACCGGAAAGAAGCTGGATACACATCCCCCACACTTCACAGCAGACTCAGTCCCAGAGCCACAGGCCAGGTCAGTCACGCCTTCTTGAGGTCAACATAGGCTGCAAAATATATATTATATATATATATATATATATATATTATATATATATATTATATATAATTATTAAATATAGATATAGATATAATATATAATATATATATATATATATATATATATATAATATATATATATATATATATATATATATATATATATATATATATAATATATATATATATATATATATATATATATATATATATATATATATATATATATATAGTATATATATATATATATATATATATAATATATTATATATATATATATATATATATATATATATATATATATATAATAATTGTATATATATATATTATATATATATATATATATATATATATATATATATATATATATATATATATATATATATATATATTATATAATATATTATAATATATATATATTATATATATATATATATATATATATATATATATATATATGTAATATAGTTGTAATCTTAATTTAAATATTGTTACTGTATTGTTTTACTACGTATGTTTCATTCAGTGTTTCTCTGTTTCACTAAGCTTCTGTATGATGATTCATAGGTATTCGGCCGCTTTTTTAAACTTGGACTAGGGAGAGTCTAACGTGGAGCTTCCATGTTAGACTCTAGTGGTACCAATGCCACGAACGCGTTCTTTAGACACCATCTTGGAGAGCTAACATAGTCTTATGTTGATCCACGACTGCGCTTGGGTTGGCAGCCCTGAACCAGGGAGATCATATATTGGGAGACGGAGAGCGGAAGAGTCATTAGTCTCCGCGCCCTGCTACCGAGAACAACGAAACACACCATACCATATATGAACCTATATTCTTCATTTATTCACTTTTTTACCCACATTTTCCTCGATCTTCATAGCTCTTCCCATTATTGGGAGTAAAGATTGTCATGGTCATGTTATAGTTATTATTTAGTTGCACAACTAATGATGCCTTAATCACTAGTTGATAGTTGAAATTCATATCAGGGCAAACCTATATATTAAATATATATATATCGGTCGACTTCTTGAATCAGTACGTATAGTTCATCATACAAGTTTGGCCGCTATAATGATCCGGTGGTGGTGGTGGTATCAAATGTCTGACGTACTAGTACACACGCACGTATACACACAAGCAAGGATATTATAAAGCTATAGTATCCTTGCACACAAGTGTCACGTGTGTCACAGTGAGGTGTTAGCCCCCCCGTGTGTCTTGTCTGACCTAAAGAGCGAACGCGCAGTTCTCGTCCACTACAACAGAGTACCGCCAGGGCCACGGATACGGCATACGTACGGCGAGGGCCAGCAGTGGTCTATAGATACTAATTTCGGGCACGCAAGACTCGAACCTATGATCAGCGCATCAAGGTATACCCTGGGTACGTCTCTGTAGTAATCAGTGGGAGAATATTACGCTGAAAGGCTAATGTGGCAGCTATGTATTATCGTAACATTCTGGCGATAGTGAGCTAAAATCGGCCCTATTTCGGAAATCAGCCGATCTTAGCTCAACACCGGCAAACATAGTTTTTAGGTTTAGGTTAAGTTATGTTTAGGTCTGGTTTAGGTTAGGTAAGGTTTATGATAGGTTTGTGTTAAGTTTTGTAGAGTTATTTAGGTTAAATAAGCGTCCGCGGGACGATTTCCGAAAGAGGCCGGTGACGTCTCGGTACGGGCATCTCCCTCAGCCCACCCTCGTAAGGTTATTGTAGCCATAATACACTCGTAAGTTGTCCCTTACGAGGGATTTTCGAGCATCCCTGCCGAGGTGGATAGATGTGTGGAAATGGGAGACTTCTGCCGTGGCCTCCCCGTAGAGGGATGTAAGGAACCGCTGTTAGCGTAGACTAGACTATTATGACCAAAAAGAGAATAAATGTCTCCTCTGTTTCCATTAATTAAATGCAAGTGCTGCTGTATAGTCGTATAAGTGAGTGACTATTATATTGCTGATAGTCTGTATGCAGGCTCATCTCTCGTCTACTTCACCTACGAAAATATATATATATATATACAGTGGGCGCCCAAAAAAATGTTACATTGCAATAATTCATCATAAAATGGCATAATTAAAACACATATAAATACATATAAATAGGTTTATTCATAGAAAAACATGGAAACATATGATAAAGGAATATTTACATTAATATTTGGTCATATTTCCCTTAACCTTGATGACCTGCCTCATCCTTCGTGGCATGGAATCCTGGAATCCTGGAATCCTGGAATCAATCATGGAATTCCGCAGTAATTATAATAACAGAGACGCCCTGTTCGATTTATTTTTGAGCCCTGGTCTTTTCCTCTCCCGTCTTGGCTTCGAAGCCATCCTTGACAATCGTGGGCGTTGTGGAAGGGGGGGTCAAAAAGTACTGTGACGCAGTAAAATGAGCGTGGCTGGAGGGTGGAGCGGCACCCCTGCCACGTCAACGTCTGGCTCACACTGAATGGCTCAGCTGCACACAGCCTGTCTTACTGACCAGAAAATAATGTTACATATTTTCCATGTAACTGATTTTTTTTGCGCCCACTGTATAAAATATATATATATATATATATATATATATATATATATATATATATATATATATATATATATATATATAATATATATATATATATAAGAGAGAGAAGAGAGAGAGAGGAGAGAGAGAGAGAGAGAGAGAGAGGAGAGAGAGAGAGAGGAGAGAGAGAGAGAGAGAGTCTGACACAAATCTTTAATTTCCAAACTACCCTCATTCGGTTTCTATCCTTCTCTCTGTACCTTCATCTTAAGTTTCCTTTCAAATCGTTCTATTGCAGCTACTGTAGACGCGCTTTGTTCTTCCCCTAAGTCTATCAATATTGGTGTTCCTCAGGGTTCTGTCCTATCACCCACTCTCTTTTTATTATTCATTAATGCTCTTCTAAGTCTAACTCAAAGCCCTATCCACTCCTACGCTGATGATTATTACTTGCATTTTTTAACTTCTTTTATAAGACGTCCAGCACAACAGGAACTAAGTGATTCATGGAGAGATGTCACCGAGCGCCTAACTTCTGATCTATCTATAATTTATGATTGGGGCAAAGCAAACCTTGTTTTGTTTAATGCCTCAAAAACACAATTTATTCACCTACCTACTCGACAAAACCTACCAGAAAACTATCCTCTCTTCTTCAATGACACTCAACTTTTTCCTTCTACTACAATGAACATTCTAGGACTATCCTTTACTATAAATTTGAACTGGATATCTCACATCTCATATCTTGCTAAAGCAGCTTCTAAGAAGTTAGGTGTCCTGAGGCGTCTGGGCCTATTTTTTAATCCCTCCCAGCTGCTTGCTCTCTACAGGGGCCTTGTGGAAATTATCCATCAACCACCCTCTCAATTGGTAGAGTGGTGGTTTTGCCCCCCCCCCCCCTTGTGAGGGAGTTATTGTTCGCTCATTATCGAGGGAGACAAGGGATGTATATATATAATTATAGGTAATTTAGGAAATATAGGTATAGGTAGTTTAAGTAAATGATAAGTACTGTGATATTATAAATTAATATTCCCAGTGCTATTAACCATTTGCACCTTAAATAATTAGCACCTTGGTTTGAAGCGTGGTCATTGGCAACCGGCATCAGCCGCCGCCCATTATATTCTAGCCACCGGGATTTGTACACGTGGCTGGGAATTGGTAGCGGGACCTCGCCGCTGGCTTAGACAGGCAGTACCATTCCAGCCCATACGGTATTAAAATCTCTCTTTAATTTACTCTGATTATATTGAGAAAAATTGTATATAGACTTTTGGAGACAGTGTTAACCAATTGGACGTGTTATCAACACAGTGATCAAATCTTGCAGCGTCGTGGATAAATGGGTGTGTTAACCCCCTTGACGTCTAGATAACAAACAACGCCTCCGCCTCCGTTCTTCACCTCCGGCCCTGATCACGCGCAACCACTTCGAATAACAAGACATTGCAGTATTGATGTCCCTTCAACCCAATTCAACCCTCCTATCTCCCGATAAGTATCTTAGTTAGTTGCTGGCCGGGGTATGTTGTCGGGATGAGATAGAAAAGGGTTTTCCGAAGGTAAGAGATATCAAATAAATATGTGTTTGTGACATAAAATGTCCACAGGCCTTATCCGCCCATGTATGGAGTATATCTCACATGTTTGGGGTGGATCCACTCATACAGCTCTCTTAAACAGGTTTGAGTCAAAAGCATTTCGTCTCATCAACTCCCGTCTTCTAACTGACTGTCTTCAATCTTTAAATCACCGCCGCAATGTTGGTTCTCTTGCTATCATCTACAGTTATTGGCATGCTCACTGCTCTTCTGAACTTCCTAACTGCATGGCTCTCCCCCTCCCTCGGCCTCGCTGCACAAGACTTTCTACTCATTATCATCCCTATGGTGTCCATCTTCCTAATGCAATAGTTAATCAGTATCTTTACTCTTTCATCCCTTTCACTGGTAAACTCTGGAACTCTCTTCCTCTTTCTATTTTTCCACCTTCCTACGACTTAAATATTTTCAAGAAAAGAGTAACAAGACACCTCCCGAACTAAATTGGCCCACCCCCCTTTCTTTATTATCTTACTCTCTTTTTTATAGGGATAGGCAATTAAGCGGGCTTTCTGTTACCACTTTTGCTGTTCCCTTGGCCAGTCCTTTGTGATGTAGAAAAAGGGAAAAATATACACATATATATATCAGGCGCTGAAATTCGAAACGGGACAAACACCACCCCAGCCAGAAATAAAATGTCATCACCTCTCGCTACACTAGAGATAGCTCTATCTTACAGCAAGTGGATTTAGGTCTTTCGTGTACTGCAAGAGGGTTAAAATTCCCATACAAAACCATAATTTCTTGTCTGTACTCATCCCCCGCCTGAGATCTGCAGCCGCTTAATTTAGAAATGACACAAGTCTCACCGTTTATTTAACTCCGGCATATTGGCCAATGGTGTCACCGCTTCCCTACGGCCCAATGAGAACACTCATACTTCATCGAGTAGACGCCGAGACAATCAGGGCAACTGGCAGTCCTCTGAGCCAATGAGCGTGCTGTTTTCAACCCGCCTCGGACCTAGTACACAAGGTTACTCTGTGCAGCGCGAATTTCCTCGACGTGTTCCGTGGAGAGCTCCGTGATCTCTTGCTTTTTCTTATAGTAATCATGAGTGTTGCGCACCATGGCTGATGATAGTAGTGAATCAGTGTCTGGTGAAAGTGTAGAGGTGGTGAAAAATGAGACA
>JACEEZ010021260.1:150000-155000 GCA_016584305.1 Chionoecetes opilio | reverse complement strand
CATAAACAACCCCAATAACGATGTCTTTTTCCCCCGAAACATCAAGATGTACCAAAAAAGAAAATCAATTAAGAATCTTCCCAGCAGCCCAGGGGGGGCAGGTATAGCTACACAGATCGTCACATGTACTACCAAAATAGGAAAATCCACTAAGAATTTTCCCAGCGAGCCCAGCCTGATGATGCAAAGCCTTTGGGGAAACGTTTCGCATAAACAACCCCCAAATATGACGAGTGTCTTTGTCACCCTGAACATCAAGATGTACCAAATAAGAAAATCAATTAAGAATCTTCCCCGCAGCCCAGGGAGGGGAGGTATAGCTACACAGATCGTCACATGTACTACCAAATAGGAAAATCCACTAAGAATTTTCCCAGCAGCCCAGCCTGATGATGCCAAGTGCCTTGGCGAAACGTTGCGCATAAAACAACCCCAAGTATGACGAGTGGGCTTTGTCACCCTGAAACATCAAGATGTACCCAAAAAAGAAAATCAATTAAGAATCTTCCCAGCAGCCCAGGGAGGGCAGGTATAGCTACACAGATCGTCACATGTACTACCACTAGGAAATCCACTAAGAATTTTCCCAGCAGCCCAGCCTGATGATGCCAAGTGCCTTGGCGAAACGTTTGCGCATAAACAACCCCAAGTATGACGAGTGTCTTTGTCACCCTGAAACATCAAGATGTACCAAATAAGAAAATCAATTAAAAATCTTCCCAGCAGCCCAGGGAGGGCAGGTATAGCTACACAGATCGTCACATGTACTACAACTAGGAAAATCCACTAAGAATTTTCCCAGCAGCCCAGACCTGATGATGCCAAGTGCCTTGGCGAAAAAGTTTCGCATAAACAACCCCAAGTATGACGAGTGTCTTTGTCACCCTGAAACATCAAGATGTACCAAATAAGAAATCAATTAAGAATCTTCCCAGCAGCCAGGGAGGGCAGGTATAGCTACACAGATCGTCACATGTACTACCAACTAGGAAAATCCACTAAGAATTTTCCCAGCAGCCACCTGATGATGCCAAGTGCCTTGGCGAAAACGTTGCGCATAAACAAACCCCCAAATATGACGAGTGTCTTTGTCACCCTGAAACCCTCAAGATGTTACCAAAAAAGAAAATCAATTAAGAATCTTCCCAGCAGCCCCGGAGGGCAGGTATAGCTACACAGATCGTCACATGTACTACCCAAATAGGAAAATCCACTAAGAATTTTCCCAGCAGCCCAGCCTGATGATGCCCAAGTGCCTTGGCGAAACGTTGCGCATAAACAACCCCAAGTATGACGAGTGTCTTTGTCACCCTGAAAACATCAAGTGTACCAAATAAGAAAATCAATTAAGAATCTTCCCAGCAGCCCAGGGAGGGCAGGTATAGCTACACAGATCGTCACATGTACTACCAACTAGGAAAATCCACTAAGAAATTTTTCCCAGCAGCCCAGCCTGATGATGCCAAGTGCCTTGGCCCAAACGTTGCGCATAACATCCCCAAGTATGACGAGTGTCTTTGTCACCCTGAACATCAAGATGTACCAAAAAAGAAAATCAATTAAGAATCTTCCCAGCAGCCCAGGGGGGGCAGGTATAGCTACACAGTCGTCACATGTACTACCAACTAGGAAAATCCACTAAAAAATTTTCCCAGCAGCCCAGCCTGATGATGCCAAATGCCTTGGCGAAACGTTGCGCATAAACAACCCCAAGTATGACGATGTCTTTGTCACCCTGAAACATCAAGATGTACCAAATAAGAAAATCAATTAAGAATCTTCCCAGCAGCCCAGGGAGGGCAGGTATAGCTACAAGATCGTCACATGTACACCAACTAGGAAAATCCACTAAGAATTTTCCCAGCAGGGCCCAGCCTGATGATGCCAAGTGGCCTTGGCGAAACGTTGCGCATAAACAACCCCAAGTATGACGAGTGTCTTTGTCACCCTGAAACATCAAGATGTACCAAATAAGAAAATCAATTAGAATCTTCCCAGCAGCCCAGGGAGGGCAGGTATAGCTACACAGATCGTCACATGTACTACCAACTAGGAAAATCCACTAAGAATTTTCCCAGCAGCCCAACCTGATGATGCCAAGTGCCCTTGGCGAAACGTTGCGCATAAACAACCCCAAGTATGGGCGAGTGTCTTGTCACCCTGAAACATCAAGATGTACCAATAAGAAAATCAATTAAGAATCTTCCCAGCAGCCCAGGGAGGGCAGGTATAGCTACACAGATCGTCACATGTACTACAAACTAGGAAAATCCACTAAGAATTTTCCCAGCATTCCAGCCTGATGATGCCAAGTGCCTTGGCGAAACGTTTGCGCATAAAACAACCCCAATATGACGAGTGTCTTGTCACCCTGAAACATCAAGATGTACCAAATAAGAAAATCAATTAAGAATCTTCCCGCACCCAGGGAGGGCAGTTTTAGCTACACAGATCGTCACATGTACTACCAACTAGGAAAATCCACTAAGAATTTTCCCACAGCCCAGCCTGATGATGCCAAGTGCCTTGGCGAAACGTTGCGCATAAACAACCCCAAGTATGACGAGTGTCTTTGTCACCCTGAAACATCAAGATGTACCAAAAAGAAAAACAATTAAAATCTTCCCAGCGCCCAGGGAGGGCAGGTATAGCTACACAGATCGTCACATGTACTACCAACTAGGAAAATCCACTAAGAATTTTCCCAGCATTCCAGCCTGATGATGCAAGTGCCTTGGCGAAACGTTGCGCATAAACAACCCCAAGTATGACGAGTGTCTTGTCACCCTGAAACATCAAGATGTACCAAATAAGAAAAACAAATTTAAAAATCTTCCCAGCAGCCCAGGGAGGGCAGGTATAGCTACCAGATCGTCACATGTACTACCAACTAGGAAAATCCACTAAAAATTTTCCCAGCAGCCCAGCCTGATGATGCCAAAATGCCTTGGCGAAACGTTGCGCAATAACAACCCCAAGTATGACGAGTGTCTTTGTCCCCCCTGAAAATCATTAATAATTTTTATATATATATTATTATATATATTTTATATATATTTTATATAAATATTAAAATATATATATAATATAATATATAATATATATATATATATATAATAATATATATAATATATATATATATATATATATATATATATAAAAATATATATATATATATTATAAATATTAATAAATATTTTTTTATATATAATATATATATATATAATATATATTAATTTTATATATTTATATAATAAGATATATATATATATATATATATATATATATAATATATATATTATATTATTTTATATAATATATATGTTTTACGTTTGAGCCTATTCCGCCGATAGGCTTTTTCTTTTTTCTTTTGAGGGCTCAGGTGGTTGGCCTTGCACATTCTGGTGAGCCTTGATGTCGGTTGCTTTCGTCCGTTGGTGACGCAGGCTGGATTTTTATAGGGACACCTATGGTCTTGGGTGAAGATTCCGTTTCATGTGATGTTCGTATCTTCAGTCAGGCTCATGCTGCCACCTGGTGCTCCCCCCGCCGCACTCCAAGTCGATATAACATGTATAGCTGCATGCAGGTTTTTTCAGCCATTCGACGATGGATTTGATAGTTGCTCCTTGGTGGGACGTGAACTCGGGACCTTTCGCTTCCCCACCAGGCTCTTGTCGACCGCATTAAAGATGGCCGAAAAAGTTACCCCAGGCAGAATTCGAGCTCGGGACATTAAGTTCACCACTCCAAGACGCTAACCACTCGGCCATTGCCTCCCTCAAATATATATATATATATATATATATAATATATATATATATATATATATATATATATATATATATATAATATATTGGCATTATGGGCCAGAGGTGGGCACTTCCGCAAACACTTCCGCAAACCGCAACTTCCGCAAATTGTGGAAGTCCGAATTCGTTTGCGGATTTGCGGAAGTGTAAATGTTTGCGGATTTGCGTTCGCAGGAAGCACTTCCGCAAACGCAAAATATGTCCGCAAACTCTCAATTTTGAACATGATTCCTGCGCGGATACGCGCACCGTCCAGAGAACGCTGCTTGCCCACTAGTGACTCTCCCTCTTTGATCAAATGGATTTTTTGATGTCCACATCAATCCTGTACTCTGGGAGTGAGAGTGCTGTGAAGTGTAGGGGAATATCCAGCTTCTTTCCTGTTAATACATGAGTGAGACAAGGGTGTGTCTTTGCCCCACCACTTTTCAACATTTGTATGAACTAGGTATTGGGCATTGTTGTAAATCAAAGTGATTGTGGAGCATCCCTCGGCAACACCAAGATCACTGATCTTGTTTTTGCCGATGATGCAGTAATCTTTACTGAATAGCTGGAGGTTCTGGTGATGGCTCTCGAGGCGCTGCACGAGGAGGCAAAGCCTTTGGGACTTGAGGTCTCCTGGCTCAAAACCAAGCTCCAGGTGATTGGAGTCTTACTAGATGCAAAAGTACATTCTGTTCATGCGTGCGGCGAGGACATTGAGATCTTGGAAAGTTTTATAAATCTTGGTAGCGCAGTCCATTATGATGGCGTGTCACGTCAAGAAGTCTTACGGCGAATTGGCATATCCCGCGGTGTTATGGACTCGCTCAGCATGAGTATTTATCTTTGTCGATACCTGTGCAGGAGGACAAGAATCCGGATCTTTAAGTCGCTTGTGATCCCTGTCTTAGTCTATGGTTGTGAGAAATGGACACTAAATAGCGACTTGAAGAGGCGAATCGATGCCTTTGGCAATAAGTGTCTTCGCAGAATCATGGGGTATCAGTAGAATGATTACATGTCTAATAAGCGATTGCAACGTGAGACTGAATCGAGGCCTATTACCTGCATAGTCCGTCAGCGTCAACTTCGGCTATATGGGCATGTGGCACGCTACCCTGAAAGCGATCCTTCCCGTCGGATTGTATCTGTAAGAGACATTCCGGCGTGGATGAGGCCAAGGGGGCGCCCACAAGGCTTGTG
>JACEEZ010021260.1:80000-145000 GCA_016584305.1 Chionoecetes opilio | reverse complement strand
ATAGTGACAATTGTAGTGAACTCAATATGTTGAGTTCACTACTAACCTTTTTAAAATCAATACTATTAAGACCTTACTACACAGATGCTATAGTTTCTCTTCTAATTGGTTTGCCTTTGATAATGAAATCAAATTCCTTACTAATTTTTTCCAAAATAATGGCTATCCCCTCAAATTAATTGAAACAACTATCTCCAAATTCCTAAATGAAAAGTTCAACCGCAAGTCGAACCAACCCGAACCCATATTAGACACACACTATATTAAACTTCCATTTACGGCCATCTCAGTTACACCATTCGCAAAAAACTCAATGATCTACTTAACCCTTTCACGTACAAATGACGTCTTTGAGCGTCATCCGGTACGTGTAGGCCATACGTACAAATGACGTCTTTGAGCGTCATCCAAAAATAATATTTAAAAATATTTATTAAAAATCTTAAGAAGCGCGCGGTTGACGTGAGATTCACTTGACCGTTGGAGCGAATTACAATACATTATATTAAAATATATTTTGTATAATATAATATTGTATAATATTATATTTTACAATATATTTATTAAAAAATAAAACTTTACGCTATCTTTCACTTCGTTGTATGGCTTTATTTTTGAGCGAATTACAATATATTATACTTCATTGGAAAGGAAATTTATTCAGTTATGTCATGGAATGTAGAAAAATCTTCTATGATGGTAAGTTGATTTTTGGCATATTATGTTTTGCCGCAAGGTGTTATTTTTTATTTTATTTAACTTTAACTCGAGGTTTTGTAAGTTACTTTCACGCTAGCGTATTTTTTGAACATTGTATGATATAGGAAATGATCTTAGCTTAAAAACGAAACATAATTGAACTCGATACCTTTGATAGTTTTGTTTCTAGACGCGGTGGAAGTACAACTTTTTTCCCGCGCGTGACATTTCGGGTGACAATGGGTTTACGCGGGACAACAAAAAGTGAATGACAATGGTGACGTGAAAGGGTTAAGTTACACCTTCCTAACTGAAAATTTAAATATATTTTTACTAATCCATTTACCTTATGAACACATTTCAAATATAAAGACTCTATACCTAAAGCTCTTATCTCTAACATAATTTACGAATTCAAATGTTCTAGCTGTAACGCTAGATACGTCGGCGAGACAACAAGGAATCGAACCCCTAGGCTTTCTGAGCATAAATGTGTTTCTGCACGTACTGGCCGACCCATTTCTTCACCTTCGCAATCTGCAATCCGCTCACACTCACATGATTTAGATCACCCTTTTTCTATGAATGACTTTAGTATCCTATCCAAGGCACACTACCCTAGTGACACTAAATTATTAGAATCCATACACATCAAGCATTTGTCCCTGATCTTAATAACCAAGTCACTTCATACCAATTACATATACTCAAATGATTATCACACTGTTTCGATTGTCCGACTCTCGTTTCGATCGCCACACACGAGCCGAAATGTTACCTGCAAACTATTGTTCATTCAACCCTCTGCCAACTCAGACAGCATACACACCAAGGTCTGTTAAGTATAAATTGTATTTTTATTTATTATTTAATATTTTTTTAGATAATATAGGATTATTTTATTGTTTAAAATTTATTTATTTTAGATGTTCGCTTTTTAGCAGTATAGTATATTAATTTTTTTAATTATTTTAGTCTGATGATGCCAAGTGTCTTTTGGCGAAACGTTGCGCATAAGCAACCCCAAGAATGACGAGTGTCTTTGTCACCCTGAAATGTCAAGATGTATCTACCTAAGAATACCAACTATATATATATATATATATATATATATATATATATATATTAATATATATATATATATTATATTATATATAATATATATATTATATATATATATATATAATATATATACATATATGTGTGCTCTTTTTGTATATATTTGCATAATTTGATAGCAAATACTTTTTTTCCGATTCGCATTAATGAAAGATACAGACTGAAAGGTGTTGATGTTCTAAAGGTTCCAACGGTACTTTCAAACCAATCACAAACATGTATCGTGTATCACGGCGTGAAAATATGGAATGAATTACCATTGAACTTAAAAACAAAACCAACCTTGACTAGTTTTAAACATTGTCTGAAAGAGTTCCTTTTATTGCAATACCACCAATAGTAATCATAAATAGTTTATGTATATATGTGTATAAGTATATTCATGTGTATTTGTATGTGTGCGTATTTACTCGTATGTGTATGCGCATGTGTGCGTATTTACTCTTATGTGTATGTGTATATGTGCGTATTTGCTCGTATGTGTATGTGTATGTACGTGTGCGTATTTACTCGTATGTGTATGTGTATGTATGCGTATTTACTCTTATGTGTATGTGTATATGTGCGTATTTACTCGTGTGTGTATTTGTATGTATGTGTGCGTATTTACTCGTATGTGTATGTGCATGTGTGCGTATTTACTCTTGTGTATGTGTATGTATGCGTATTTGCTCGTATGTGTATGTGTATGTATGTGTGCGTATTTCCTCGTATGTGTATGTGTACGTATGCGTATTTGCTCTCATGTGTATGTGTATGTGTGTGTGCGTATTTACTGGTATGTGCATGTATACGTATTTGCTCGTATGTATTCATCTATAGTTGTATTCATCTAGTTGTATATAAATAGGGTAGGGTAACTACACTCGTATGGCCCCACATCCAGGCCAAGGACATGATCCGCTGCAGTACGGGTGGAAGGAGAAAGACGGATATTACGCTCCCGACTGGTTCCCGGGACCTGAAATTCCAGATGATCTGTTTCATGGTATGGACGAGAGATTTGAGTGTTGATGAACATCAAGACCTTGCCACTGATTTTGATGATGTTAGCGATGCCAGCGCAAAACAGCCCTGGAGTCCTTACTCGGACAGTAAAGCAGAGATGTGACTCTACATTACATGTATGTATTATATATATATATATATATATATATATATATATATATATATATATATATATATATATATATATATATATATATATATTATATATATATATATATATATAGTGGTGAATCGGCCAACTGCTCGTGATTTGTTACAGGGACCTGACGCGAGAATTAGGGGTTATGATGAGGTTTCGGGGACAGCCCCCAACAATTATGCAACCGGAGATTTGTTCATGTACCTTTGCATATAGGGCTAATGTTATTAATACCGTTAGATTTATTTTTGGCCGCAATATTAGTCGTAATTTGAATGTATACATATTGTAACCTTTTTGGCATACATTGTAGTATCCAGTGTAATCTCCATTCTTGTTCTGTTAATTATGTGCAATTAAAATAATTTCAGTACTAGTCACCGTGTGAAGATAATTCTTTCATAGTCTTAAGTCGCGTTGGAAGTTCATATTTCTGGTCAATAAATTATTCGGATAAAAAACTGTGGTTCCTAGTTATTACATCCCATCTTATCACTATTTATCTGGTGCTCTCCATGTTTGTGCTATTTATATGTCTAGAAATGTATTTCGCGGAGGTCGGAGCCTAACCCAATTTGAGGACTTGCAAGGGAAAGACAATGGTTATTTTCAATAATTTGTTTGGCTTCTATCTGCCATTTTACACTCAGGGAAAGTTACTTGTTAATTTGCAGTTGATTCTGTGCAGTATCTTCAGTGTGTGCTAGCCTCAGTGGCGGTCCTAGGCATGGGCGACATGGGCAATCGCCCAGGGCGGCATCGTCGAGGGGGCGGCATGGAGTGCCCAAAATAAAAATCATAAAATAATAATAATAATAATAATAATGATGATAAAATATTGATGATATTAAATAATAATAGTATATAATAGCTCTAGTAGTAGTATATGTCAGAGATAAATTCATAGTGGTGGACTGTGTATATAAAGATGTTTGTAACTAATGGTGGCAAGTGCAGCGCATCGCCGATCAGCTGATTGTGCGCAGAGCTTTGGAGCAGCGTGTTCGGCTTCCTGCATTCGCTTCCAATAATCCATAGATTTAGTTTAGTTTCTTGGTCTTAATTGATACCGTTGGGGGATGTGCGGCGCCAAAACAAATGGATAAGAAAAGGTATAAGCCATCAAAAGCCCAGTTTAGGAAAATATGAAAATAAGAGGAGGCGAAACGTGGAAGAGATAAAGGTATGCAGCGTCTATGTCATCTCTCAGTATGATATGTGATGCATATAGTAAAATAGGCTAGTATAACGCAATGGTTTGTTAGGCTGTGCTGCTATGCTATTACACATAGGGCGAAATTTATCCAATTAGCAACTAACTTTACATAATTTAAACAGTAATAGCATGCACCATTGCAATTTGCAAGTGTGTGTAGCCTGCAACAAACCATTACAACTTAACTAACCCATTACTGATTTGGTAGGTGACACCATTATGGTTTCCTTTGCTTATATTGACTATATTAGGTTCTGAAAACAATAAGGGAAATTTCCGATGTTGTAGGCTAAATGAACAGACTTCTAAATCAGGGGCGCACCCAGGAATTTTTTCGAGGGGGGGTGAACTTTTTTTTCGTTTTCGCCAGCAATTTAGTAAACTCGCTAGACTTATCGCTAGCCTCTGGATGGCAAATTTGCCCCCCATCAGCTTGATTCCCTTTTCAGGCCTAATTTCTTATTTCAGCTACTGAAACAATAGTTTTGGTAGTGCTTGTCCAAGGCATTACGTGAATCATTAGTGCGACCAAATGAAGGTATAGTATTCACGGGCAGGTGACGCGGTCACATCGTTAAAACCTGTAATATTTTTTTTGGATTATATGAAGATCCGCCACCCCAATTTTACCACCTGAAGATCCGCCACCCGAGTCTTGCCAACCTTATATCCTCCTATTGACATATGACACAATACTCCATATTGACCAATACTATCAGGACCTAACTGGGGGGCGCCCCTCCTGACCTCCCCCACTAGTTCACTAACCTAACCTGGACATTGGTTACGTAACCTAACCAAACTGGGTTATTAAACCATTCTCATCCACTTGAAGATCAGTCACCCCAAGTGTAGTTGGGGTGGTGGATCTTCATGCGATCTATCTTTTTTAACCGACTGTTAGTATATTCTGATTTCTTACAAGGAGGAACATTTCGGGGGGGTCATGGCCCTCGTGGCAAAGGGGGCTATGGGTGCGCCCCTGGCTTATATTATGCTAATATTTTGTATTTTTTGAGATATGCTGTCTTGTGGGGTACCATACCTTCAATTAGCCAAATATGCTGTATGGTTTCCTCCATATTCTGGGAGTTAAGATATTGTGCAATTGTGTGATATTTTTGTGCAACAAATATATTCAGTCAAACTAATATAATCATGTCATTGTAAATTCAGGGGCACTTCTGAAATATTTTGGAGCATCCTCTGGCACTAGTCAGGATGAGGAGCCTTCTATAATTGCCTTATCTTACAATTGTTATAATTTTATGTATAGTAATTTGCTTCTCTATTTTATTTGTATGTATAAACGACAATTTTCTCTATTTTGTTTAGTTTTAGTTTTATGCTTGTACGTATACGTATAACTTAAGTTTAATTTTCATTATTTTGGAATTTATGTTTTATATTTATGGTTATATATATATATATATATATATATATTATTTATAATTGTTGCATTATTTGAATTGTTGCAGATAATTTTTTTTGATTTCTTGTATCTTGATGAAAAAAATATTTAGTGATGAATTTTGACTTTCTTATGTGTAATAGCGTAAGGTGGGGAGTGGGCGCCGAAGTAGGGTTCGCCCAGGGCGCCACACAAGCCATGACCGCCACTGGCTAGCCTAGATAAGTGGCGGGGGTTGTGGGCCTCACTTTAAGGGCTTCTGGCTGCACCAAAGCAGAGGAATATTTGTCTGGCACGGGTCATTTCCCACTTGGGGCGAATGTACTTATTCAATCTAAGTTGGTTCCATTCGGTATCTTCAATGTTTGTGCTAGCCTAGATGAGTGGCGGGGGTTGTGGGCCCCATTTTAATTATGGGCTTCTGGCGGCACCAATGCAGAGGAATATTTGTCTGGCACGGGTCATTTCCCACTTGGGGGAATGCACTCATTCAATCTAAGTTGGTTCCATTCGGTACCTTTAATGTTTGTGCTAACCTAGATGAGTGGCGGAGGTCGTGGACCTCGTTATAAGGGCTTCTGGCGGCATCAATGCAGTGGAATATTTGTCTGGCATGGGTTATTTCCTACTCTGGGGAATGTACTCATGCATGTAAAATTGGTTCCCATTGGTATCTTCAATATTTATTCTAGCTCTAAATTTTGGGCCTTTTTGGCCTTTCTGGCAGGGCCAAAACAGCGAGATATTTGTCTGGCTTTGGTCATTTTACGCTGTGGGGGATGTACTTGGCCATGTAAAGTTGGTTTTATGTGGTACCTCCAATATCTATGCTAGCCCGAAAAAAGGGCCACTTTATGGGCCCTCAGGGGTCACACGCAACCAGTGGTACCCGGAAGAAGGCCATTTCAAACATCCTACGCTACACCTAAGATGTCCACATACTCCAATATTGGTATCCTTCTCATCTAGGCTGAGGGCCTCTGGCTGCTGCTCTAGTAGGGTAGTGTTCCAGGCAAGGGCACATTCGCTTGAAATGTTCTATGTTTTACTTTAATACACCTCTACATTCAATATTTCCACCACATTTTACCCAAGATTAGATTTGGTATATATTGTCAAACAACTATTCACCCAGGGAGCAGTGTTTCAATATAAGAGTAGTGTAGTTATCTGGGAATGAGACTGTAGCTACTCGGGCAAAGGCTAGATAGTCAGATCGCCATAAGTGCGATCTGAAAGATGAGGGTGTGCGTGGCTAATGTTTATCTGTGTGACGTCGTATGCCGCGCGTGCACAGTGACGCGTATTTGTGCATGTAGCTACTCGGGCAAAGGCTAGCTGGTGAGATCGCTACGCCAGGTTTCGGCCAACACTAAGCACTAAGGAAATATGATAAGAATGTTGATTTGGAGACGGGGCCATACGAGTGTAGTTCAGACCCTTTAAAATACAACTAGATGAATACAACTATAGATGAGTACATAAGAGCAAATACGCATACATGCACATACGAATAAATACGCACACATACATACACATACACATGCGAGCAAATACGCATACATATACATACACATACGAGTAAATACGCACACATACATACACATACACATACGAGCAAATACGCATACATACACATACACACACGAGTAAATGCGCACACATACATACACATACACATACGAGCAAATACGCACACATACACATACACATACGAGCAAATACGCACACATACACATAAACATACGAGTAAATACGCACATACACACAAACACATAAGAGTAAATACGCACACATACATACACATACACATACGAGCAAATACGCATACATACACATAAACATACGAGTAAATACGCACATACACACATACACATAAGAGTAAATACGCACACATACATACACATACACATACGAGCAAATACGCATACATACACATACACATACGAGTAAATACGCATACATACACATACACACACGAGTAAATGCGCACACATACATACACATACACATACGAGCAAATACGCATACATACACATACGAGCAAATACGCACACATGCACATACACATACGAGTAAATACGCACACATACATACAAATACACACACGAGTAAATACGCACATATACACATACACATAGGAGTAAATACGCACACATGCACATACACATACGAGTAAATACGCACACATACATACACATACACATACGAGCAAATACGCACATATACACATACACATAAGAGTAAATACGCACACATGCGCATACACATACGAGTAAATACGCACACATACAAATACACATGAATATACTTATACACATATATACATAAACTATTTATGATTACTATTGGTGGTATTGCAATAAAAGGAACTCTTTCAGACAATGTTTAAAACTAGTCAAGGTTGGTTTTGTTTTTAAGTTCAATGGTAATTCATTCCATATTTTCACGCCGTGATACACGATACATGTTTGTGATTGGTTTGAAAGTACCGTTGGAACCTTTAGAACATCAACACCTTTCAGTCTGTATCTTTCATTAATGCGAATCGGAAAAAAAGTATTTTGTATCAAATTATGCATATATATATTTATATACAAAAAGAGCACACAAATACATATATATATATATATATATATATATATATATATATATATATATATATATATATATATATATATATATATATATATATATATGTTTTATTTATCTTTAGTAACTTAGCATTTAAACACAGGTTGTTAGTGTATTCATATCTTTTTCCTTTAATAGTTATAATTACTCTTTTTTGTGAAATAATGAGTGATTTTATTTTTGAAGGGGGCACACTGTCCCAAACTGCGTTACAAACATATATATGGGTCAAGGAAATGTTATTTTGTAAGCCAATTTAGATAATGAAATTGAATTGCTTCTCTAATGTGAAATATGTGGTTGTTTTTTGGTACACAGATACTTAATTCGTCACGTACAGCTACTGTCCACTGACCACTAAAGGCGGTTTCACACTGACGCCATATAGACGTCGCTAAATATATTACCTATGATTATTATACTTTCAAATGATATAACAGGTTGAACACTTGACTATAATACCCAAGAATTTTCCAAGAATATGCCGTACGTGTATAGTAAAATTACGAATAAGAAAATAAACACAAAAAATGACAAAAAAATGCATTTACATATAATTAGCCTATTTGCAGACGGCTACTCACATTGGTATTGGGTATTGGGTATTGGACAAGGTTGTAGATCAAAGTGATTGTGGAGCATCCGTCGGCAACACCAAGATCACTGATCTTGTTTTTGCCGATGATGCAGTAATCTTTGCTGAGTCGCTGGAGGTCCTGGTGATGGCTCTCGAGGCGCTGCACGAGGAGGCAAAGCCTTTGGGACTTGAAGTCTCCTGGCTCAAGACCAAGGTCCAGGTATTTGGAGACTTACTAGATGAAGCAGTACAGTCTGTTCATGCGTGAGGCGAGGACATTGAGATCTTGGAAAGTTTTACATACCTGGGTAGCGCAGTCCATAATGACGGCGGGTCACGTCAAGAAGTCTTACGACGGATTGGCACAGCCCACGGTGTTATGGACTCGCTCAGCGGGAGTATTTGGCGTTGTCGGTACCTGTGCAGGAGGACAAAGATCCGGATCTTCAAGTCGCTTGTGATCCCTGTCTTACTCTATGGTTGTGAGACATGGACACTAAATAGTGACTTGAAGAGACGAATCAATGCCTTTGGTAATAAGTGTCTTCGCAGAATCATGGGGTATCGCTGGGATGATTACGTGTCAAATCTGCGATTGCACCGTGAGACTGAATCGAGGCCAATTACCTGCATAGTCCGTCAGCGCCAACTTCGGCTATATGGGCATGTGGCACGCTACCCTGAAACCGATCCTTCCCATCGGGTTGTATCTGTAAGAGACAATCCGGCGTGGAGGAGGCCAAGGGGGCGCCCACAAGGCTTGTGGCTGGGGCAAGTTGATGTTTCTTGTCGAGAGCTGCTTGGTATGGGAAAGGAGCCTGCATGGGAACTCACGCGTGGTGACCCCCGGGAGTGGCGTCGTAGGGTGGGCGAGGCGACGCGCCCCCCGGCGTATGCCCCCAATGATTGATTGACTCATTAGCCTACTGTAGACGGACATTGTTCTTCTCTTAAGTCTATCAATAGTGGTGTTCCTCAGGGTTCTGTCCTATCATTCCCTCTCTTTCTATAATTCATTAATGATCTAAGTCTAACTCAAAGCCCTATCCACTCCTAGGCTGATGATTCTACCCTGCATTTTTTAACGTCGTTTATTAGAAGTCCAACTCAACAGGAACTAATTGATTCACGGAGAGATGCCGCCGAGCGCTTAACTTCTGATCTTTCTATAATTTTTGATTGGGGCAAAAGAAACCTTGTTATGTTCAATGCCTGAAAACCCAAATTCTTCACTTATCTACTCGATAAAACCTACCAGATAACTATCTGCTCTTCTTCAATGGCACTCAACAATTTCCTTCTACTACAATGATTATGCTTGGACTGTTCTTTACTAAAAATCTGAACTGGAAATTTCACATTCATCTTCTCTTGCTAAAACAGCTTCTAAGAAGTTGTTTTACTAACAGCTAACTAAGACGTCCTGTGGCGTCTGCGTCAATTTAAAAAAAAAAATTCCCACCCAGCTGCTTGCTCTGTACAGGGCCTTATGCGCTCATGTTTGGAGTATGTCTCACATGTCTGGGGAGGATCCACTCAAACACCTCTCCTAAACATGGTTGAGTCAAAAGCTTTTCGTTTCATTAACTCCCCTCGTCTGACTGATTGTCTTCAATCTTTAAATCACCGCCGCAATGTTGCTTCTCTTGCTATCTTTTACCGTTATTTGCACAATGTTGCTTCTCTTGCTATCTTTTTCCGTTATTTGCATGTTTACTGTTCTTCTGAACTTGCTAACTGCATGCCTCCCCCCCTCCCGCGGCCTCGCTGCACAACACTTTCTACTCATTCTCATCCTTATTCTGCCCATCGTCCTAATGCAAGAGTTAATCAGCATATTTACTATTTCATCCCTCTCACTGGTACACTCTGGATTTCTCTTCCTGTTTCTATTTTTCCACCTTCCTACGACTTAAATCTTTTCAAGAGACGGGTAACAAGACACCTCTTTAACAAATTTTGCCCAACCCCCTTTCTTTATTATCTTACTGTCTTCTTTTTAGGGACTGGCAATTAAGCGGCCTTTGTGTTACCACTTTTTGTTGTGCCCTTCGTCAGTCCTTTGTGATGTAAAAACAAAAAAAATAATAATAATAAGTTTATCTCGATACCCTTAACGACCTCTCGCGGAACCCTAGGGTTCCGGTGTAGCGGTCTGGGAGGTTTGGTTATCCAGAATGTTGTGTTTTCGGATGCCATGTAGCGCGCCAGAGGTACGATGTTTACTTTTCATTTCATCCCGCCGCGCGGAGAGGCAACAGCTTGCTCCCGGCTCCTGCCTCACCCCAGCCGACCCCACGGCCGGAGATTTCCGTGGCGGATTAATTCGCCGTAGGATACTCTGGGTGGATTTAACCACTCATCTTCATCATTTATACATTTTGTCTTATCTTCACTGTCTTTCTTAAGTATATCTTTTGCGTCGTATTACCCAGTAATGTGAATATATATAAGCACACTCGATGAGAGACGAATCATCTTGTAAATCAAGGAAGCGTAGCTTTGCTTGTTACGGTTGCATGTATACAGGCTGGCGTTCTTCAGGAGGCTTGCTTGCACTCTCTCTGTCACGGTCAGCTTGCGGTATCTCACATGAACTGGCAGATGTTATTTCCGTCAGGAGGCCTGACACACCTCAGTAGGGAAAAAGTAGGCAGCGGCTTCTAACTGCCTGTTTCTTCGTCAGTGGCTAGCTGTCTCTACATACGGTGCATGCATCTACAGTAGCGACTGTTTGTTCTCCGTCAGGAAGCAGCCTGCTACCATTCCTCAGTCAAGAGGCAGCTCGGTATCTCACATGAGCGACCCATTTTGTTTCTCTTATTTTCATTATCCACCTTCAGTCTTTTTACGGATATCTTTTTGCGTCTGTTACACGTAATGTGATTATATAAGCGCACTCGATGAGATACTTAATTGACTGACGATCCTTAGTCTAGAAATGGAAATGTAGCATCTTTCATTAAAATGGCCTATTTTGTCTCCGTGAGCAGCTAGTACATGTAGCTAAGGTGCAGGCTGGACATTCTGGCTTCTCACGTTTTTCACCTTTCGAATTAATTTTAATTTTCACGTGCATGCATTGTTTATATATTTGCTCCTCTACTTAGGAAATCTGTATTGAAGTCGTCAGTAAGCTGGTATTCATAGTACTACATATGGCTATAATTGACTAGCTTATCTAGAATGGAGAATACTTTCATCTAAATTGCACCTGGTTGAGCACTAGTTGTGTATGTAATAAGAAATCTGCTCTAGTCTGACTCTTGCACTTAATTTTAGTCTATAGGCAGCCGTCCCTATATTGCCCTATAGTGAAATGGAACTGTTGAGTACAGTAAGGTTTCATGCTAAATGTAATTACACATCTGAAGGATGCAAACTGCTGGTGCTAATTTGCATTGTTGTAGCAATTTGATAAATTGCCTAATTAGCTTTGTATTATTGTCCTTATTAACCGCCTATAGAGTTCCTATGGTGACTAGCTTAAGTTTAAGTTCTCAAGATGTAAAACTGCAAGATGCTACTGGTGTAATTTTTATTTGTCCATATAATTGTCTAATTAGTCATATTCGATTAGTATGTCACAAATACGAAATATTCCCTATTTGATCTAGCTTAGTTCTAATCAATAGCATAAATCAGTTTTGAATTTTATATTCTAAATCACATAATTGTTCTTTAATGCAATTAGATGTGCACAATGGAGTTGTCGTGGAAATGGTCTGATGTAGAGTCAATAATGAAATCGTTGGTAACTACAAGTAGTGTTAGTGTATTGGAGTAGTGTTAGTGCATTGGAGTAGTGTTAGTGTATTGGAGTAGTGTTAGTGTTTGGAGTAGTGTTAGTGTATTGGAGTAGTGTTAGTGTATTGGAGTAGTGTTAGTGTGTTGGAGTAGTGTTAGTGTTTGGAGTAGTGTTAGTGTATTGGAGTAGTGTTAGTGTATTGGAGTAGTGTTAGTGTGTTGGAGTAGTGTTAGTGTATTGGAGTAGTGTTAGTGTGTTGGAGTAGTGTTAGTGTATTGGAGTAGTGTTAGTGTTGGATGTTGTGTATTGGAGTAGTGTTAGTGTATTGGAGTAGTGTTTAGTGTATTGGAGTAGTGTTAGTGTATTGGAGTAGTGTTAGTGTATTGGAGGTAGTGTTAGTGTATTGGAGTAGTGTTAGTGTATTGGAGTAGTGTTAGTGTATTGGAGTAGTGTTAGTGTGTTGGAGTAGTGTTTAGTGTTTGGAGTAGTGTTGTGTTGGGTAGTGTTGTGTATTGGAGTAGTGTTAGTGTATTGGAGTAGTGTTAGTGTATTGGAGTAGTGTTAGTGTATTGGAGTAGTGTTAGTGTGTTGGAGTAGTGTTAGTGTGTTGGAGTAGTGTATCAAGATCAAGAACTGGAACTGTCGACGAAATTAGGCAGATGAAATAAAATGAAATGAAAATATGAGTGTTAATATGATTTGACTAATGCTTCATGTTCGCTTATAATGTCAGATTACTGTGATAAATAATGCTGTTATGTATATGCAGGTTGTTTTCTCCTCTAACTCATAGAGTTATGTACACATTTATATAGCTAACCTGCCACTTATAGAGATAATCTGAAGGCATATTTTTGCAGCAACAGGACATTCTGAAACAGAAGAAACTCCCCATCTTTTATATTTTGATTTGTCAAACATTATTGTTTTCAACTTAACTAAATTCAATTTACCTAAACTAAATCAATTGCTAACCTAGCTTTTCTAACTAATGAAATCTGGATTGTTTAGTAGCTGTCTATTAAATTATCAATCGTATTACCACATATCATTGCTGCCACATATTACACATCTGGAGCTGAAATACCTCCTCCGCCACCTTCGCCCGGGCCCTGTATATGTATCCTAACTAGTAAAAATATAACCAATAAAATTCCATTCCTACCTAATAACCTAACTACCTTAACTGGTGGGTGAAAAAGGGGTATTTAAGATTAAAGGGTATAAAGTATTTCTGTATAATGAAAAGGTATAAGAATTGAAATCACAGCAAAAGAAATGGTAAATATGCATTTTCAACCAATACTCCCTATTGACCAATACTCTTCTGAAATAACTGTCGGGGCTCCACCATCCAGACCTAAACTAACCTAGCTCTAACCTGGGCATTGATTACATAACCTTAGCTCACTGAGGCCGGGGGTTTCGCTCACCACCAGATCCCCCTTGTTATTTTTTTTTTCTCCTGCCGGCGGTAAATGTGCAGTTTCAACCAATACTCTCCTGGCATAGCTGGGGAAGCTGCTCTCCCCCAGAACCCCCCATTAGTTAACTAACCTAACCTGGGCATTGATTACATAACCTTAGCTCACTGAGGCCGGGGGTTTCGCTCACCACCAGATCCCCCTTGTTATTTTTTTTTCTCCTGCCGGCGGTAAATGTGCAGTTTCAACCAATACTCTCCTGGCATAGCTGGGGAAGCTGCTCTCCCCCAGAACCCCCCATTAGTTAACTAACCTAACCTGGGCATTGATTACGCAACCTTACCTCACTAGGGGGGTTTCACCCTCCCAGACCACCTTGTGTTATTTTTTGTATGGGTTATAAATACTCCTTAGCGATGAGAACGAAACGTTCAGGATACTTAACGGTAAAATTCTAGTGTTTGCCCATACTCTCCCGCTTCCCCCAAACAAGTTTGGGGACCTGTGGGAATGCGGGGTTTTCAGGTGTGGAACAAATTATGCGTCGGAAACACGTAATTTAAGAGTTGTGTAGGGAGGGGGCTAAAATTCCCTAGATCTAGAGTAATTTCCTTAAATCTAGAGAAATTTGCCTAACCAAAATTAACCTAACCTAGCGGGGGTCTTGACCCACCGATAAGCTAGCCTAACCAAATCTAACCTAAGCTAACCTAACTAAATCTAACCTAAGCTAACCTAACCTAACCAAAGCTAACCTAGCCTAACCAAATCTAACCTAACCTAACCAAATCTAACCTAACCTACCCAAATCTAACCTACCCTAATCTAACCAAATCTAACCTAACCTAAACAAATCTAACCTAACCTCCTATAGCGGGGGCTTGAGGGGGGTTCTCGACACTTCGGTCATCATTATGTGTGGATCGTCAAGGTCACACGTTTTGGTTAGGTTAGGTTAGATTTGGTTAGGATAGGTTAGATTTGGTTAGGTTAGGTTAGCTTAGGTTAGATTTAGTTAGGTTAGCTTAGGACTTAGGATCAGTTTTACATCATTGAGAACTTAAAACTTAGGTCTAGGCACCCATAGGAACTCTATAGGCGGTTTAATAAGGAAGATAATACGAATATGCTAATTAGGTCAATTATGCAAATTGCTCAACAAATGCAAATTAGCATCCAGCAGTTTCTGCATCCTTAGGATGTGTACATTACATTTCAAGCATAAAACTTTACTGTACTCAACAGTTCCATTTTCACTATAGGGCATATAGGGACGGCTGCCGTAGTAGACTAAAAATTAAGTGACAAGAGTCAGCTAGAGCAGATTTTTTTTACTTACACCAACTAGCTGCTCACCATGGTGCATTTTGTGTGAGAATGAATTTCCATTCTAGATAAGCTCAAGTTAATTATAGCCTATATAGTAGGCTACTATGAAATACCAGCTATACCGATGACGACTTCAATACGAAGATTTCCTAAGATAAGAGGAAGCAAATATATAAACAAATGCAATCACTGAAAATTTAAACTTAATTCATTCAGAAAGGGGAAAAAAACGGAAAGCCAGAACCTGTCATGCCCTGCCACCTATAGCTACATGTACTAGTAGGTAGACAAGGAAGGCCAAATTTTAACAGCAAAGCTACGCTACATTTATTTACAACTATAGGATTCGTACAGTAATTAAGTATCTCATCGAGTGCTGTAAAGTGACTTTTGGTATGTCACTTTTAGGGTGAGCAGAAACAGGTAACTCTGCTTTGATAGTTGTTTATTAACTTGGGTAAAAAGGTAACACAGGTGAGGTGACTCGCGGACTGGTGAGTTGCTCCTGCCGTGGATTTGGATGTCTTGTGACTTGAAGGCTTGTGAGTTGCTGGTACGGAGGTCTGTGTTCAAGTTTCTTGTCTCTACAAGAGACATCCTTTATAAAGAGCCAAGATACTCAAGACCTGACACCTGACGATCTGACGACCTGACACCTGATGATCTGACGACCTGACACCTAATCCCTTAATGGGCAGTCGGCGAGATCATAGGTGATGTCGCCATGAAAAGTGGGAGGCGAGTACGAGGAGAAGGCATTAAGAGAGAGGCGTGACCTGACGGGTAATTAACCAGGTGTTCCAGGACCAGACATCAAGTATACAGAACACAGAACACAGAACACAGAACACGGTTGAACACATAGTTGAACACCAATAATACTAATACTACAGTGCGCTTATATTAATTCACATTACTGTGTAACGAGACGCAAAAGATATACGTAAAAAGACAGTGAAGGTGAGAAATAATGTATAAATAATGAGAACAAAATAAGGTCGCTACATGGTGAGATATGCCGAGCTGCCTCTTGACTGAGGAATGGCAGCTAGGCTGCTTCCTGACGGAGAACAAATCATGTCGCTACATGGTGAGATGCATTACACAGATATTGTGGAGGGACAGGCTGCCACCTGACGAAGAACAACTGGCAGTTGAGAGAGGCCGCTGCCTCAGCTGGTCTCGCTTCCCCGTGACTGAGTAACAAGCAAAGCTACGCTTCCTTGATTTACAAGAAGATTCGTCTCGCATCGAGTGTGCTTATATATATTCACATTACTGGGTAATACGACGCAAAAGATATACTTAAGAAAGACAGTGAAGATGAGAAAAAATGTATAAATGATGAAGATGAGTGGTTAAATCCACCCAGAGTATCCTACGGCGAATTAATCCGCCACGGAAATCTCCGGCCGTGGGGTCGGCTGGGGTGAGGCATTAGCCGGGAGCAGGCTGTTGCCTCTCCGCGCGGCGGGATGAAATGAAAAGTAAACATCGTACCTCTGGCGCGCTACATGGCATCCGAAAACACAACATTCTGGATAACCAAACCTCCCAGACCGCCACACCGGGTAACTCCGGTTGATAAACGCTGGTATAGAGCATGCGCCACACATTTGACCCCACGCGTGCCGCTTCAAGAGTTCCACGACCCGACGGCGACGGTCTGGGCCTGACGCCGACCCACATGACGACCGGTGTCGCTTGGGCAAGTGTCTGTTAACGAAAAGCAGTCCGTTTACTAACAAAGGCAAAGAAAACGGGTGTTGAGGGGAATACCTACTAATATTGACTTGATCAACAAAGGCATGTCCAGGCGTCTTACGACAACAAACCCGTCTTTATTTATCAACAAAAAAGGGGGGGGGGCACGAAGTGGAACATTCACCAACGTCGGTGAGAATTCCTATCGGCGACAGTTATAGGTATGGTTTTGAGCATATATGATATATGAGGCATTCAATTTCGTACAGAAATGTCCTGTGAGCAGGAAAAAAAAGCAAATGCAATCTTTCTTTGTCCTGCTCACAGGACATTTCTGTACCAAATTGAATGCCTCATATATCATATATGCTCAAAACCATACCTATAACTGTCGCCGATAGGAATTCTCGCCGATGTGAACCGCCGACAGAACCCTGAGGAACACCACTATTGATAGACTTAAGAGAAGAACAATGTCCGTCTACAGTAGGCTAATGAGTAGGCCTCTGCAAATAGGCTAATCATATGTAAATGCATTTTTTTGTCATTTTTGGTGTTCAATTTCATATTCGTAATTTTACTATACACGTACGGCATATTCTTGGAAAATTCTTGGGTATTATAATAAAGTCTTCAAACTGTTATATCATTTGAAAGTATAATAATCATAGGTAATATATTTAGCGACGTTTATATGGCGTCAGTGTGAAACCGCCTTTAGTGGTCAGTGGACAGTAGCTGTACGTGACGAATTAAGTATCTGTGTACCAAAAGACAACCACATATTTCACATTAGAGAAGCATTTAAATTTCATTATCTAGATTGGCTTAAAAGGTAACATTTCCTTGACCCATATATTTGTTCATATGACATTTTGTCTTCATTTATCTGATGCCTTTTCAACATTATCAATAAATGATTAAGTATTGTAGTAGTTATTATCTGTTTTCGTTTAGTTTATATGTGTGAGTTACACACACTGAAATATGTGAGTTACACACACATATTTGCTATTTATGTTAAATTTTTTGTGTTTACATATATGGTTGATTCTTTTGTGTGTTAATGAAAACCTCCGTATGAACGGTCTCATGAACAAATAGTTTGATTTCAGTAATGTATCTTTTTTATTTTTGCATTGTGAATCAACTTAGGGAAAGCGTAACTTATTTATTGCTTAAACCAGTTATCAGAAGAAAAACATATATATTGTTTTCCTTATGAACTTTAATTTTATAAATGAGAAAGACAAATATTAATAATGATTTGTAAGAATTTATATAGGCCTATATTTATAAAGGGGTTCCCTGAGACATGAAAATGATTGCAAAGGTTCCACAAGGGTAGAAAGGTTGATAAACGCAGCTCTATACACTCGGGGCGGGTCCGCGCTTTAAAAAACTAACGGAAAAAGTCAGCTCCGTGCTGGGACTCGTCGCCGAAGTGTCCGAGTCTGGCGCAAACCAGCCGGGGCCGTACTGCGACCAGTCGGGGCCGTGTTGCGACTGGAGCACGTGTTATTTTAGCGTGGGAAAGATCGATATTTCTCACGCTGTCTCCCTTCCAACGGAGAGGAGAGAGAGAGAGGAAAAACGGAAATTTTTGAGATATTTATTGATATTATTATTAGTATAGTATAGTAGTAGTAGTAGTAGTATCGTCATCAGTATCCACTATAAATAGAGTAGTATATTTAATGCAGTATCTGTAGTGCCTTGGCGATTGTTATCACCATGTAGTTATTGTGTTCAATTAAATATATTTGGAGGCACATAAGTAAGCTGAGTAAGGATGAGTAAGAGATGATTGAGAATAAGTAAGGATGAAGGTGTAGCCTTCAAACTCTACAGCATTGATAAGAGTAGCTGTAACAGCCATCCTTTCCTCCCTCTTTCCCTCCCTCCTTCCCCCCCTAATTTCCTCTCCTTCCACCTTCCTCGCCGCGCTGCGTGGAGGGGCTTGCCATATTCGGTGTCAGTCGCAGCACGGCTGGGAATAGTCGCCACACGACGGCAACCACGTTTTTCCGGCAACCGTGTTTTAGTCCGCGACTGTCCGCTACTATCGCCGACAATCGCGGACTGCGGCGACCCGAGCCAACCACGCCGATTTTGGAGCTTCTGCCCACCCAAAATCGGCTGCAGTCGCACCGACTGGATGACTCAGCAAGTCGTGACCGGTCGCCGACGCGAGTCGTGGAAATGTGAACGGGGCTTTAGCCGTGGAAAACGAACACCCACATGTATCCAAAACTGCCCAGAAAAAACTGCTGCAATTTTCAACCTCATATATGTCTGAACTGGGATTCTCAGCTCTCATAAATATATAAATATATATATATATATATATATATATATATATATATATATAAAAAAAACCACATATATTATATATATATATATATATATATATATATATATATATATATATATATATATATATATATATATATATATATATATATAATATATATATATATAATATATATATATATATATATATATATATATATATATAATATATATTCTTAATATATGCCTATAGCACCTGTAGGCAGTGACCTCCAGAGCTCAGATGGTTGGCCCTGGAGGCTCATTTGAGCGCTGTGATGGTTGGCCCTCGCCCGTGGTGGCGCAGGCAGGATTTTTATAGTGATGCCTGTAATTAGAGGCTCATGCTGCCTCCCTGTGCCCTCCGATGCAGTCGCAATTCGAAGGTAGAGTCATAGACCACTATATCTCTGGACTGTTTACGCGCTAGTGTTTTGAAATTGCCGCGCTGCATACTGGCCCCAACGGAGATCGTCAGTTTCACTAGAACGCTTGATGTGGGAAGCTGTACTACCGCACTCATCTCCATAAGTGTGCGTTTTTTGTATTTGTTATTATTCCGTGCATGTTTTTATTACTGTGACATAAAAGGTTGCTACCGATCCTTGTGTCAAAATCAATTGGTTACGTGCCGGTTACCTGGCACGTTCGGTCTTAAACATTCACATGTGTGGGTCCTACTATGACCTCCTCGTGAACAAAAAGACTTCACGTGAACATGCCGAGGTGAACGTACAAGTGGGTGACGACGAGGATATAGAGTTACGCGGGCAGGAAGTGGTCGTCGCCGTGAAATCATTCACAGAATTGTTGAGTCGCGGGAGGCTGGTTTGTCCCTCCCAGTTCGTTGTCTCTCTCACCAAGGACGTGTGCCACAGATACTAGTGGCTTTGGGAGGAGAAGACTACAAGGTATACCCTGTTCGGCTGCAGCAAGCCCAAGGCGACCTTCCAGCAGGTCATTGACACCCTTGGGGAGGAAGACGACCCACATTGCGCTGTGCCAACAACCACAGTTTTCTCGTGAAGGTATACTTCTCAATAGCGGGTGCCCTGTTCAATGCTTTCACCTCTAATTACAGCATAGAAAAGAACAGTGAAGTGCATGCCAAGCGTAAAAACAGTGCAAGTGTCTCGCAACCAGAACACAAGCAAGAAGAAAACGCTGACTGGATGCATTTCGTATAAAACTAAAAGTTGAAGGCTAAGTGTTTTGTATTTATTGTTCATTAGTGTGTAGCTCACACTCAGGTGAAGCGACTTATGTTGTGGAAAATATGCGATTGGGGGGAAGTCTGTAATTTGTGAAGGCTTGAATGGGAGAGTGAAAGGCTGTGTGACCCATTTCACTGGGTGATCTTTACAACTTCTGCTGTTTGTTCTCTCTTTCCCTGAGTCTCTACCCTGCCCACCCTTGTAAACACGGAGACGGGTTTTTTATAATGATAATGGTGAGGTGTAGCCTGGTATAGTTAGCTTATTGTTTGTTAGTGTGTAGCCTATTTCATTAAATAGTGTGTTTATTATGTAGTGTGTTGCCTGGCATAGTGTATTTTTTTTTTTTTTTTTTTTGTGTCTATATATATATATATATATATATATATATATATACTCGTATATGTTTGTTTTTGTTTGAAATTTAATCCTTTCTATTATGAGCTGAAAACCTACGAAAATTCGCGTCGATATCCTTCCTGGTTACCGAGTGAACAGTGAAGTTGAAAACAGGCACTCCGACTTTGGGGCCATTGTGCAACAGACCGATATTCCGTGCGCAGTCCAGATTTACAGTGGTCTATGGTAGAGTTAATAGACATGGCATGTGGGTGTCCTTAGGCCACTCGACGGTGCAGAAATATTTTAACTGGATTTATGTTTTACTCGTCTCAATCGGTTATCGTTACTTTACTATCGTTACCGTTATCTCACTCGGGATCGAACTCGAGTCTTCGAGAACGCCACCAGGTGACGGTAACCACTCTGCTACCGCTTCCCCATATATATATATATATATATATATATATATATATATATATATATATATATATATATATTATATATATATATATATATATACCTCTCTCTCTCTCTCTCTCTCTCTCTCTCTCTCTCTCTCTCTCTCTCTCTCCTCTCTCTCTCTCTCTCTCTCTCTCTCTCTCTCTCTCTCTCTCTCTCTCTCTCTCTCTCTCTCTCTCTCTCTCTCTCTCTCTCTCTCTCTGTATATATATATATATATATATATATATATATATATATATATATATATATATATATATATATATATATATATATATATATATATATATATATATATATATATATATATTTTATATATATATATATATATATATTATATATATATATATATATATATATATATATATATACAGCAGTGGACATTAAGAAATGATGTGTAAATTAACTACTACGAGTGTTACAACAATAACATATCTGATCAGTGGGACACGTGGGCTTGCCTGGAGTTACATATCCACTCTATTTTAGGAGGGATAGTTGACAGACATACTGTCATTTCCTCTTCAACAGCCAGCAGTTTATTCCTATTCAAAAATGTTATATTTATGAGGGCTGAGAATCCCAGTTCACACAGATATCAGGTTGAAAATTCCCAGAGTATTTTCTGGGCACTTTTCGATATATGTGGGTGTTCGTTTTACATTTGAATCCAGAAGCTTTCTAATGTCGTATCCAGATATTGCAATTTTAGTGTGCGGTCATTACGGATGCTAATTAGTTCCTCTTCTTCATGGATGCTAAGGCCCCCTTGGCCTCCTCCACGCCGGATTGTCTCTTACAGATACAACCCTGTGGGAAGGACCGGTTTCAGGGTAGCGTGCCACATGACCATATAGCCGAAGTTGGCGCTGACGGACTATGCAGGTAATAGGCCTCGATTCAATCTCACGGTGCAGTCGCTGATTAAACACGTAATCATCCTAGCGATACCCCATAATTCTGCCAAGACACTTATTACCAAAAGCATCGATTCGTCTCTTCAAGTCGTTATTTAGTGTCTATTGCCAGAACCCAGCAACGGAGGTGGTATTTCCAGCAACGATCTGCTTTCCCACTACCTAGAGTCCTAGATACTACCTGTCCTTAATACGAACCCAGCAAGCCTCCCTCGGTAGGTAGTAAACGGGTAGGAAGGCCCTGACTGGCTAAGGCGTCATCCGTCACCAGCCAAGGACAAATTATTTTTAAAACTTCTCTACAAATCACAAGCCAGCGAGACATATTTCCGGGCAAGAATGGTATGCCAGACTGCCTTCTCCCCGCCTTCTCTCTGTCGAGTCTGCCCCGTCCTCTGAAACAAATTCTCGTTTTATTTGGAATGCTTGCGTTTTAAGAAGTTTTAATGTATCAGATAGTAAGACATATAAGGAAGGAGCCTGTGTTGCTAGTGGTTTAATGGTAGAAGGTGTGTATGTTGGTTAAAATAGTGAATACTTGTGTTATGTGGTGGCCCAGCGGCAAGAATGTTTCTCCGTCACTCACTGCCTCGTCAGTCACCTCATCATAACATCTTTAAATCACCCTTATTTAAGGTCACACACGGTGCTACATTGATTTAGATAATTACACGTGTATCTCACCATAATCACTAGGATGTATAATAACGAGTAATAAAACGTTTAACCCTGTCTAACCTACCGTGGCGGAGTGGGCGGCCTGCCCCGCCCGCCGCCTCTCTCAAATCCCGCCGTCATCCGCCTCACCTGTGCCTTCCTGAAGAAGACAGGTCAGCTCCCACGCCTGTGATAGCACCATAGGATATCACCAGTGATCATAGGATTCCTCAAAGGGTCCTCGCTCTCCTACTAAATAATTACCAAGGAGATCTCCGCTGGCGGAGTAGCGGGCGGCGGCCGATGTACTGCCCCCCTGCTATCACAACACCCCGTTATCCGCTGTATCTGTGCCTTCCTGAAGAAGACAGGTCAGCACCCACGCCTGTGATAGCACCATAGGATCTCACAAGGGATCGTAGGATTCCTCAAGGGGTCCTCGCATCCCTACTAAATATTAACAAAGAGATCCCCCTTGGTGTTGATATCCACCTCACAGGTTTTATGCTGCTGCTGCTGCTGCCGCGGCCGCGCTGCCAGACGTGGATGAGACCTTTGCTTGTATTTCATCTGTTTACTCATATATGTGAATAATAGCCATTCAAATGCAATTATATGTCTACATTCACCTAGAAAAATGATATTTCATAGCATACCAAGCAGTAATAAGCGAGCATGGAGACTTCCTACCTCTCCTAATACCAGTCCCGAGCATTCGTTGGCCAGCGTGTACGTTTACCATCAAATCTACGACCTAGCCGCGCTGTGGGTTCGTGTTACAACTGAAGTCGGACTTCCCACCAAAAAAAAGGTGGTAAGTGCTTCGTAGGTTCCCGCCCATGTCTCACAACCATAGAGTAAGACAGGGATCACAAGCGACTTGAGGATCCGGATCTTTGTCCTTCTGCACAGGTACCGACAACGCCGGCGCGGATGTGAATTTTGTTGAAGTAATGTGTGTAAAAACAAAGAAAGAACTGTTCCTGGCTAACACTACAAACAAGTAGAGGTTCATTCGGATGATGAGTGAGAAGCTACAGGAGAAAGACATCAAAACTGTTCATGCAGCTGGTGACGCAGATGTACTAATTGCAACGATAGCAGTAGATTCGGCATTCAAATGTCTTACTACACTCATTGGAGAGGACACCGATCTCCTGGTGCTGTTATGCATGCAGCCGAACCAGACGGTATTTCCAGTACTCTATAGGTCAGAAGGACGACAAATATCAAAAAAGATTAAGAGAATATGGGACATCAACTTGGTAAAGAGGAAACTTGTCCCAGATACCTGCGATTTGTTGCCAGTGATACATGCTATCACTGGCTGTGATACAACCTCCCGTATGTTTGGCATTGAAAAAGAATCGGCTCTTCTGAAAGTGAGAAGTGACAGTGACATGAAAGAACATAAAAACTTTTTCCTTAGACGATCTTCCATGGCAAAAGTCACAGCTGCTGGTGATAAATTAGTGAGTCGTCTGTATGGTGGTGACACAGGCGAGGGATTGGACTCTACGTTACAGATTTTTTTGAGAGGCAGCGATAAGAGGCAGCTTTTCTGTTCAAGTACATACCCTTCCTCCAACAGCTCCAGCTACCCGTTACCACAGTGCACGTACGTATTTCCAGTGCCATAAGTTGATGGGTAACACTTTAAATCCAGAGGAGTGGGGATGGGTTCTTAATCGGGGCCGACTTGAACCCAAAACAACAGACTTGGCAGCTGCCCCAGAATCACTGCTACAAATTGTGCGCTGTAATTGTACAGTTAATTGTGAAACTCGACGCTATTCCTGCAGAAAGCATGGCCTGGAATGTCCAGCTGCATGTGGAGAATGCAGAGGGGTTGGATGCACAAATGCAATGGCGTCTGAAGACAGCTTTGTGGATGGATAGTGAATCAATCAATCAATCATTGGGGGCATTGGGGGGTTTATTACCAAAGGCATTGATTCGTCTCTTCAAGTCACTATTTAGTGTCCATGTCTCACAACCATAGAGTAAGACAGGGATCACAAGCGACTTGAAGATCCGGATCCTTGTCCTCCTGCACAGGTACCGACAACGCCAAATACTCCCGCTGAGCGAGTCCATAACACCGTGGGCTATGCCAATCCGCCGTAAGACTTCTTGACGTGACCCGCCGTCATTATGGACTGCGCTACCAAGGTATGTAAAACTTTCCAAGATCTCAATGTCCTCGCCACACGCATGAACAGACTGTACTGATTCATCTAGTAAGTCTCTAAACACCTGGACCTTGGTCTTGAGCCAGGAGACCTCAAATCCCAAAGGCTTTGCCTCCTCGTGCATCGCCTCGAGACAACAACTGCCCAAAGTACTCAGCCCAACGAGCCATCTGCCCATCCATGTCCGACACGAGGCGCCCATCTGCTGTTCGAATAGCACTCGCCCGAGAAGGAGACTTGGAACGGAGCTTCTTCAGGGCTCGGTAGGCGGGTCGGAGGACATTAGCGTTCAAATGACCCTCGACATCCTCAGCGAGAATCCTGACATACCTCTCCTTGTCTCTCCCCAGGAGGGTTCTAGTCCGGCGTGACAGAGCGTTGTGCTGGTCCCGGTTCCCAGCCAGCCTGGCAGCGCGACTCTCCTCGATTTTCTCCAGCGTCTCCGTCGAGACAAAACCACGCCTTGACCTCGGGCGCTCCCCAAAATACTCCTTGGCAGCCTGTAGAGTTTCACGTTTGAAGGTATTCCACAGTTCTACAGGGTCCCGGAGAGCACCGAGGACATCAAAACGATTTGAGACTGCCACCGCATACTCATGAGCACATGTCAAGTCCTTCAGTTTCTCAAGATGAAACACAGTATGGTTACCTCATGAGATTCTTCTGGACTTGACATGAAGCTTAAGTGTAGCAACAACAAGTCTGTGATCTGTTCCAAAGAACTCAGCACTCCGGTAAACCCTGCAGTTCTGGAGGATCCTCCAACGAGTACTAACGGGATGTGGTCGATCTCCTTAGCTACCCCTCCGGCATTACTATACCATGTCCAGCGGTGCAGCTCTGGCCTCTGATACCAAGAACCTGCAATTCTCAACCTTCTGGATCTTGCAAAGTTCAGAAGCAGAGACCTGTTGGTGTTTCTGGTACCGGAGCCATGGGGACCAACACATAATCGTTGCCATCTCTCACAGTGCCAGTAGTAGCATTGAAGTCGCCCAAGACAATGAGTGTGTTCCGAGGAGGACACTGGTCTAAAACAGAGTCGAGTTTGGCGTAGAACATCTCCTTCTCTTCAGTTTTACGCATCTCGGTAGAAGCGTACACTGCAACAAGAGACATGAAACCCAGAGTGTGTTTCATCCTCACCCGCATTATACGCTCATCAACCGGAGTAACCTCAACAACTGACGGCTGCAGTTTGCTGGAGATGCCTATAGCTACTCCCCGTACACGGTGACCATTGCTCATGCCGGACCAGTAGTAGGTGTAACCCCCACTGCTAGTCTCGCCACTGTCAGGCCTCCTCGTCTCAGAGAGTCCCACTATATCCACCCTTAGCCTACTGAGCTCGCCCGATATGAGAGGTAGTCGATGATCGTCTGAGAGGCTCAGAACGTTCCACGATAGTGAATGAATGACATGAATACACGCAGTTTTTTTTATAGTTCTTTTACATTAAAGCCTATAGCGCCAGTAGGCAGTTTTATCATATTAGTACAGGAGCATTAGTAAAAATTTAACGAAAACCTAGAAAAAAATAGCAGAAAGCTGATTTTTTGCAGGGGAGCTCCAGAAAACCATAAGCATGTCCACTGTGCAAAGTTCTGCAAATTCAACCTAGTGGCATTTTCAGAATGGAAGATGGCCGCTATAACAATTTGCGATAAATGGTTAAAATACCAAAATCGGCATAACTGGCAACTTATTACAGTGGACCCATGCCATGTTTCATACCATGAACATTTTCATATGGAGACCATGATGCTCTGGTCTGTGTAGCAAGCGGTGTTGTTGCTGGCAAGTGTGTAAATGCAGATCAAGCATTTATTATTGGTGTCAAGGCTGCTTCTGTAATGACTGGCGAAACCTATGCTGACGTAAAATTAAAACGAAAAGACCGTGTGACCAGCATCAGTGGTGACAAAAATCAGGTCACTGTGTGAGGTGTTGAGGTGGAGGTGAATAGAACAGTATTGTTCATGAGGGTCACATGTGTGATCCGGGAGAGTTCTGAGATGGAGGAATATCTGCTTCACGAGTTTGCCAAACAGCCACCCTCCCTATTCGATAAATGTATCATGGGGAAGAACACTAAGAGTGTCCTTGCTAGTGTTCTCAAGTCGAAAGTGAATGTCCATCTAGAACTTCCAGATAATGCACGTTTCGTCCTTGATGGAGGACATCTTCTTCAAAGCTTGCCATGGCCTGCTGATCCTACATACAACCAGGTGTGTGACCAGTATGTATCCCATGTTCTTGTTCACTATGGGCCAGGTAGTATAGTAGTGTTTGACGGATATGGCAGTGCTTCCTCAACTAAAACTGCGGAACAGCAGCGAAGAGCCAAACAGAACACTTCTCCTGACATTGTCTTTGAGTTGGAAATGAAAACCACAACATCAAAAAAGACATTCTTGGGTAATGGCAGGAATAAGGACCGATTAATCCAAAAATTAAAGGAGAAATATGAGGCTGTGGGTATAATTGTCAAACAGAGTGTTGCAGATGCTGACTGGCTGATTGCATCAAGTGCCATGATTACATCAACTGCCATAGATGGTGCCCCAACTCAAAATTCGCCTGTCGTTGTCGTGGGAACTGATACTGACTTGCTGGTGATGATGGTCGCACAAGCCACCCCAAACATGAATCTTCATATGCTCTGTGGACGGAACCCTTTGCATGTGTACTGTATACGTGAAATCCAGGAAGCTTGTTCTAGCATCAAACAACACCTGATGTTTGTACATGCAATCACTGGATGTGATACTGTGTGTTCCATATACAATCAAAGGAAAAAAAGGGCCCTTCAGCTGTTCGATAGTGATGACAATTGGGACTGTTTGAGTGTTTTCTCTCAGTCTGACAGCAGTCAGGATGAGATAGCACGCATAGGAGAGTTGTTTCTACTAAAGCTGTATGGAGCTGTCCAGTCAAATTCACTGGACAAGCATCGCTATATTATGTACTTCCGATCTACACGTAGAGCGTCCTTATCCTCATCTGGTTTCAAGTTGGAATCAATCCCTCCAACTTCAGCAGCTGCCAAGTTACATAGCTATAGAACATACCATGCTGTTCAGCAATGGCAGGGTAATGAGCTACCACCAAATGAGTGGGGGTGGGAGTACAGAGAGGGGATACTTGTTCCAATCTATACCGATAGGCCTGTTGCTCCCGAGAAGGTACTGAAAATGATATCTTGCGGTTGCAAGGTAGGGTGTGGAAAGTCATGTCGTTGTTACAAGGCACGGATGGAGTGTACCATAATGTGCACTGGTTGCAGTGGGTACAATTGTAAAAATTCGCATGTTCTTGATGTGCAAGGTGAAGGGGATACCACTGATTAGACATTCCTTCAACATATGGTTGGGTTATTTGTGGTTTCTAATTGGTGTTTTGTACAATATAACATAGTTTGGCTATTATAAATGTAACGTACATAACATAGTTGTGGTATTATTAAAATAAAATAAAATAAAATAAATATTTTTCTTCACCTTATTGAATTTATGCTAATTATGTCAACTCAAAATATTTTATATGGCTCCATTGTATTCAGCACACTCTAAAACATAGATGTACACACAAAAATCTTATTACTACGAACTCGGATGGATGCACATAGTACTTATCATTTTATCGTTAATTGTGATGGCGGCCATTTTGAATTATGAAAATGCCACGAGGATGAATTTGCAGAACTTTGCATAAGGGCGATATATACAATATTTTAGAGCTCTCCTGAAAAAATCAGCTTTCTACTATTTATTTCCACCTTTTAGCTAATGATCCTGTATTATATGGAGGGAGGTGATGGTTGGCCCTCCGGCCGTTGGTTGGCGCAGGCTATATTTTTATAGTGACACCTGTGATGGTATAGGTGAGGGTGTCCGTTTTATATGATTGTCTACCCTCAGTTTTGAAGGCTCACGCTGCTAACTGTTGTAACATCGCCACACTTGAAGTCGCAGTCGAAGGGACAGGAATGCAGCATGTGGGTTGCTTCGGCCACTCGACGATGGATTTACAGTTGCTCCTTGGTGGTATTTGAACTCGGGACCTTGTGTTTACCTCCCAGGCTATTGTAGACCACGTTAAAGATGCCAGAAAGAGTTGTATCCCCGGCAGGATTCGAACTCGGGACATCGAGCTCACCACTCCAAGACAGTAACCACTTGGCTACCGCCTCCCCTAAAGGTGCTTTAAATATCTCACAATAGCAGCGTGTTATCATCTATATAAGTTTGTTGCTACTCTTCCAGCCCACGTTGCCTATGTACTAATTTAGAATACGTACTAACTATATTATTAAGTTCCAAGATATAAAGAATGTATAAAAATCTGCACTAAAAAGATGCCATTTTTTGTAGGGCAAAAATGTCATTAATTATTTATATGTTCACTTAATATATTGTTTCCATGCTCCTGCAGAGTATTATGTGGCAAACAGTAGAACTTATAGCAATTACATTCGGAAACCTTCATGATTTTAAGTGCTCATGAAGAAAAACCTGTTATGATCAACACCGCATGAGAGTGTGATTGGTTTCTCAAATCGGTGATTTTTTTACCATGTTCCACCACTTCCAGTTTTCTCTACTTTTGATGTGATCTACTAAGGTGTTAGGAATATCATACAACAGGTTTAATTAATGTTACAATTTTTTCCATCATGGGCCATTAACCCCTTAAGGCCCAGAACCTAATTTCCATTGTAATTTGGCTACCGGTAGACGATTTAAATTAATGTAAGCAATGTTTTATAGATATTACCTGTTTAGTATCCTTAACTACTAACCACTAACAAATTTTGTTTATTTAGTTACTTTTCGTAATTTTATGGCTGACAACAGACGATTTTTTATAGCAAAAGAAAGATCTAGGCGTGAAGGGGTTAATGGTGCTAGATTGGGGTAGATTGACTGGACTATAATTGCAGCAGCCGGACATCACAATGACCTGAAATCAATATTACCGGTAGAAAATGTTGAGTTTGCCTTGCTGAAAATCCAGCCGGTAACAAAATGTTCCAGGAAGGTAAGTTTGTGGTAAGAAGAAGCGACAAATTATGGGCCGGACTCGGCACAAACATGGTGATAGAACAAGTACTAATGCGTTCCCTGAAAAGAAGTGGCGGATTGACAGGCAGAAGTGGAATTGCAGACATCCAAAGGACAACGTGGCTATTTTATATGCCTCTGTGTTCCACTTATAATCTAGCAATGCAGAAATACACCAGAGTTTTGTTGGAAATTAGTGAAGAGCACAAGAAAATTAGGGGAAGTAGACAAATCAAGTAATGTAATGACAGTAATGACATGTAATGGCATGACCCTTTTCCTCCCCTGTAGACCCGTTTGCAAAATGGTGTATGAGGGATTTCTCACTTGATCTTGGTTAATGGATCAATGGACATGAAAAATCACCGAGGTGCTTGTCTGCCATCACGCCACGAATGCAGCTATGGCTAAATCAAATATGGTCGCCGCCAGTCGAGTTAAAAATATAACGTTTTTCTTATTTGGAGTAGAGTATTTGAGTTTTTAATGGTTATTATTTTTTGAAAATTATTTTATAAATTTAATATAGAGTATTTGGAGTATCTTAATGATACAATTTGATTTACAATGACATTGACATATATTTATCAGGGTCATTATGACTTTATATCTACTGTATAATATCCTATCAGAAATGAGTTATACCTGTGACAGTTTGTTGAATTTGACTGTTGTTGCTATGACTAAAATGGCAAGGTTATAGCCAAATTGATCCTGACATTTGAATGTCAAGGTAACCCCGAATGTTCAAACCAACACCAAAAATTTATTCCTCACCCTCAAATTAGTTGAATCTGGGATCTTCTGCGACTGGGATCTTCTACGACTTCGCAGGATTCCCGCAAGGATTATTGGTTTGATGACTCTGTACTCTGGGACTGAAAGTGCTGTGAAGTGTGGGGAGGTGTACCAGTTACCCAGTTTACCCTTTTTTTCTGTTAATGCAGGAGTGAGGCAAGGGTGCGTCCTTGCCCCATCACTTTTCAACACTTGTATGGACAGGGTATTGGGCAAAGTTGTTGATCAAAGTGATTGTGCAGCATCCCTTGGCAACCCCAAGATCACTGATCTTGTTTTTGCCGATGATGCAGTAATCTTTGCTGAGTCGCTGGAGGTCCTGGTGATGGCTATCGAGGCATTGCACGAGGAGGCAAAGCCTTTGGGACTTGAGTCTCCTAGCTCAAGACCAAGGTCCAGGTGTTTGGAGGCTTACTAGATTAAACAGTACAGTCTGTTCATGCATGCGGCGAGGACATTGAAATCTTGGAAAGTTTTACATATCTAGGTAGCGCAGTCCATAATGACGGCGGGTCACGTCAAGAAGTCTTACGGTGGATTGGCACAGCCAACAGTATTATGGACTCGCTCAGCAGGAGTATTTGGCGTTGTCGGTACCTGTGCAGGAGGACAAAGATCCGGATCTTCAAGTCGCATGTGATCCCTGTCTTACTCTATGGGTGTGAGACATGGACACTAAATACCGACTTGAAGAAGCGAATCAATGCCTATGGTAATAAGTGAGATAAATAAGTGTCCAAGAATCATGGGGTATCCCTGTGATGATTACATGTCAAATCAGCGATTAAACCATGAAACTGAATCGAGGCCTATTACCTGCATAGTCCGTCATCGCCAAGTTCGGCTATATGGGCATGTGGCACGTTACCCTGAAACCTATCCTTCCAATCGGGTTGTATCTGTAAAAGACAATCCGGCATGAAGGAGAATAAGGGGGCGTCCACAAGGCTCGTGGCTGGGGCAAGTTGATGCTTCCTGTAGAGAGTTGCTTGTTATTGTAAGGGAGCCTGCATGGAGACTCGTGCATGGTGATCACAGGGAGTGGCATCGTAGAGTGGGCGAGGCGACGTGCCCCCCAGCGTATGCCCCCAATGATTGATTGATGATTGATTGAAATTAGTTGGATTAGAGGTTTTACACGTGTATGTACTCCAAATTATAAAAAAAAAAAAAAAATTATCTCAGCTGGCGGTCACTATATTTGATTTAGGCATTCGTAGTGAGATGGCGGACAAGCACCTCTGTGATTTTTCATATCCAGGCACCCATTAACCAAGATCTAATGAGACATCCCCCCAACGCCATTTTGCAAACGGGTCTACAGGCAAGGTCCTGCATTAATGAAGAAAGTACTTTAACGTGTATAATCATTATCTCCATTCCATTCAACCTCGAATCTCTGCAACATTGTAACAGTGTTAACAGCTGCTCCTGGAGTTAACGTTTATCAATTGCATTCAATCGGTACAAACATTGCCGTAAAAATGATTGGGAAACAAGCCTTTACATATTTTGCCAAAATATTTGACAAAGTGAAAACACTAGGATCTGCGTCTGCCGTTGTGATTAATGATGCTTCATATATATAAGTAGATATATGCACTGCTGTTTCAGAAAATGATTACTTTTGCCACTGGCAGAGACATGAATCTTGAAGATGTCATGTGTTACGAACTGTGTGCATATCTTCCTGCCTTGTTCGAATCACGAAGTATCTTGAGGAAGCCCGATAAGTTTCAGCTAGCTCATGCAATACTCAAATACACTGACACTCTACGCATGGAAGAAGTTTAAGAAATTCAGTGCACAGACCAGTGCATATTCATTCGATAGTGCATCTCTACTACATCCTGTTTCCTGGCGTCTAGATGGAACATATGACAGTATCGCCAACTCATATGCCGATTTCACCCTGAAAACATGGCAAATAATGTATCGTTTTTTATGGCTACAACAGCTCTCCTACGATCAAGGACATGACCCACAGAAGACGCAGCACCAAGACAAATATAAATGTGAATATCAGTCCAAGCATGAAGTTTATTGGCCAGAAGGAACACTTCATGGTTAATGAAAACAGCAATCAAGCATTTATTTCCCTCCTAGGTGAGATTTTGAAGAATCACGAGTGTACTGTTCACAACGCAGATGAGATGCTGATGTGGACATCGTTCATGCAGAAGGTTTCCTCATCAGAAAATGCAGCTACAACAGTAGTTGCTGACACCTACTTGCTGATTCTCCATGCCAAGGGCAGTGGTTTCAAGTTGTACTATCGCAGCGATATAAGACGGGGACCATCTCCTAATTCTGTGTATGATATTCTCAGCACTCAATCATTGTTAGGCAATGACATCTGCAAGTATCTCCTCGTTGTGCATGCTTTCACGGGCTGTGATATTTTATATATTATGTGATATACCCATATTTTTTTTCGATTGGTAAAGCCAAAGTATTCGACACACTGAAATGTGCTACTTCAAAATGTGGATGAAAGCGTAATGGAATGCCTTGTACTGGCGCTTGTGGCGAGTGAAAAATCAGTGGTTGCGATAACAACCCAAGTACCGTTAATCTATCCGATGATAGTGATGAAGAGGATTAATTTATGTTTATGTGACCAGGTATCACTTTTTCTGTAATGAACATCACTTGAAATTGGTAACAAAATAATTGTTGTATACTTATTAATTATAAAAATCTTGAAAAAGCTAGATACCATTATATTTGCGTAATAACTGGTTGTGTTGAATATTGTTGTATTATTCAAAACATTACAACTTATATATATATTATATATATATATATATATATATATATATATATATATATATATATATATTATATATATATATATATATATATATATATATATATATATATATATTATATATATATATATATATATATATATATATATATATATATATATATATGTATATATATATAATATATATTTATACATACATACATATTTATATATATATATATATATATATATATATATATATATATATATATATATATATATATATATATATGTATATATTATATATTGTATATGTATATATTATATATTTATATATATATTACGTACTATATATATATATATATATATATATATATATATATATATATATATGTGTGTGTGTGTGTGTGTGTGTGTGTGTGTGTGTGTGTGTGTGTGTGTGTGTGTGTGTGTGTGTGTTTATCATGTTAGGTATTTGGCTTGATAAGCAGAACGGTTTTTGAACGGAGATTATATAGACATATCATTTTGCAACAGATGGATTCTCACTTACCAGGTGGCGTCTCTTTATATTGCAGAGAAAAGTTGAACACGCTCGCCATAACCTCTACCAGACGTATCTCGAAACCGAACCATTCCTTGCTACCACCATTTTCAGGTCCCCAGTGCATTACAGCAGGCGGGAAGAGAAATGTTACCACCTAGAAAGAGTGAATGTAGAGCAATATTACATTTCAATAACTGCAAGAAACAAAAATGCATAGATAGACAGAAAATATGAGTATCATTTACTCACTCGCCCTTATTCCGTACATGCATGAGATGTACATGTAGGGATAAACATATGTGCCTATAAAACCACTTCGAGGCCGTTCGCATGTAGCGGAGCGCTGTCACTTGCAGCAAATCAGATGCGTTACAGAGCTTGCGTAGTGGCAACACATGTCATTGAAATTGCAGCAAAATTTGATTAGTATATTCTTGTTTCCCCTTTATCCTAATAGTATATTAGGGCCCGTTTAAAAACAACGTATCGCCTAGGAGGAGGAAGGGGGGTTTGATGAAGTGTTATGAATGTGACAGTGGGGGGTAGGGAGGGGGCTGCAGCTATGTGTTACATAACATTTTCAGATAAAAGAACAACTCATGATGATATTATGCAGGTGATTTTTTTTATCACAAAGGACTGGCCAAGTAACAAAAAAAGAAGTAACACAAAGTCCACTTAGTTGCCAGTCACTATAAATAAGTCAATAAGATAATAAAGAAAGGGGGGTGGGCTAGTTTAGTTCGGAGGCTGTCTTGTCACTCCTTTCTTGAAAAGATTTAAGTCGTAGGAAATAAAAAAAGGAAGAGTGTTCCAAAACTTGCCGGTGAAAGGGATGAAAGAGTAAAGATACTGATTAACTCTTGCATTAGAAAGATGGATAGAATAGGGATGATAATGAGTCGAAAGTCTTGTGCAGCGAGGCCGCGTGAAAGGGAAAGGCATGCAGTTAGCAAGTTCAAAAGAGCAGTGAGCATGAAAATAATGGTAAAAGATAGCACGAAAAGCAACATTGTGCCGGTGATTTAAAGATTGAAGACATTCAGTCAGAGGAGGGGAGGGGCTGAGACGAAAAACTTTTGACTCAACTCTGTTTACGAGAGCTGTATGAGTGGTATCCCCTCATACATGAGAGACATACTCCATACATGGGCAGATAAGGCCCCTGTACAGAGCAAACAACTGCGAGGGAGAAAAAAATGGACGCAGACGCCACAGGACACCTAACTTCTTAGAAGCTGTTTTAGCAAGAGATGAGATGTGAGATTTCCAGTTCAGATTTTTAGTAAAGAACAGTCCAAGAATGTTCATTGTATAAGAAGGAGATAGTTGAATGTCATTGAAGAAGAGTGCATAGTAATCTGGTAGGTTTTGTCGATTAGAAAGACGTAGAAATTGGGTTTTTGAGGCATTGAACAAACAAGGTTTGCTTTGCCCCAGTCAGAAATTATAGAGAGATCATAAGTTAGGCGCTCGGTGGCAGGTGTGTGTGTACATACACAGACTCTCAAAGGAGTCTTCTATCGGAGCGCTAGGAGTCGTGTCCCCTCTTTTTCTGTTTTCCTCCGGCCAGCAGGCATCATATAAGTGAGTTTGGCCGGAACATCACAGCTTCCGGTTTTCCATTTTCCCAGGCCCGCGACGCGCGGGCAGTGTCAGCAACCTTGATTGCCCCGCCGACATAATGTACACGAAGGTTTTTGTACATTCTGCAGCGAGGAGCGACGTGTTCACGTGTTGTGTCCACTTACCAGGCTGCTTATCCATGTCATCATTATATGGCATGGCGCGGTTACATCTTCAGTATAATATAATCAAAAGGTGTCGCTGCTTCAGGCAGACACACACACAAACGTCCTGCACTTTGGTAGATAGTATACTATACATATACATATAATATTTATCCAGTACCGTAATCTCGCTCGGTCAACTACCCAATCGGGTTCTCGCGATGATCTAGAGTTTCTAGACTCTAAGAGTCTAGAGACATATATACTTAACCATGTTACAACATTGTGTATCAAAGATCCTCGGTGGTGCCAACGCTCCTTAAAAATGTCTATACAAGGTGAGGGATTTTATGACAACATAGCAAAGAGGAATCACAATAATAATGGTTTGTATAACAGGAGTAATGATATAAGGATAATGCACTTAAGGTCATAAATAAATTGGTAAAATACTTTACAGCAGTATCTAAACATGAGCTATTAGAAAAAAAGGAACTCAAAGTATGTTAGTAATGTTAAAATCCCTACAAATTCATTAAGAAGTGCGTTGCTAAACTCCACCGTGTTGTCACTTTAACATACTCGAGGTGTTGAGTAAGGACTTAAGCAATCGCACTGGCAATTTTATTTATTTGACTTACATATTATTTGTACTTCTAGACCTGCTTCTTTAAACTTGAGGAATACGGCTTGTAAGCAAATGAAATCAGATATCCGGGTCTTTCCTACAAATTATCACAGCATTTAAATATGCATATACATTTTTTGCATATCATAGAGTAATGAATCCTCTGAAAAGTAATTGGAGCATATTTCAACCCAAATAGTATTATAAATCAATCAAAAAGTGCGCTGGGAGTGCTAATGGCAGTAACCTCCCTTGACATGCGAAACATTGGCATTTGCTGCTATTTCCGAGTTTATTTATTTTATTTATTCACTTCCTTTGGCTATTTTGAGACCTACTTTTTAAACTTGAGTACGGCTGTTAAGCGAATAATAATGAGGTTCCAGGTCTTTAATATAAATTATCACGTCATGGTATGCATTTACCTTCTTTTTTGCATATCAGAGAGTAATGTATTTATTAATCATTCTCTGAAAAGTGGTAAGACCTTATGTAAAATCACATAAATCACATATATAATACGAGTAATGTATTTATTAATCATTCTCTGAAAAGTGATTAAAGCTGCCTTCAGCTCGAATAATATTCAATGCAATACAAATGTGAGCAAGGAGAGCAAATGGCAGTGATCTCTTTTGACATGGTCGCCTTTGGCACCTGGCTGCTAAATTATTAATACTTTTGTTTTACAATATCCTTACATAGACTAATGTATTCTCTGGTAGAGTAACTTGGACTTAATAACACGAGTGGCCTGAAGAAGAGTCCTCGATAGGGGTCAAATCATAACTACCTGTAACGGATGTGTTAGAAATAGGCATCAGGTTAGTAAAGGAGATTATCTGAAGTGCAGTAACGTTATGTTACAACTGGAGATACTCGGAGGTGTTTACTTTTGTTGATTTACTTAAAGTTTTTACTTAGTCTGGTGTGTGGAAACAGCACGTGAACACTTCACTTCTCGCAGCAGAATGATAAAATATTTCGTTTGCAGATTTATATCTGGCATGATTTGTTCATATGCATCACCTCCACCAATTCCTGCAAAGTAAGCTGAGAGTACTCACTATATTCCATATAGGAACAAACTTGCTCAAAGGCAGTTACTATATCTTCATCTTCCAGTCGTCCACGTTTGCTTGATGGATTTCACTGCTGATTTTCCACAGAGAAAAACTTACAGCAACATGATTCATGGTATCTAGCTTCTTTTGCGACCGACATGGAGAGACACGCCCAACATTTCTTTTTCTTTTCCTAACTACTAACGCTTCTGCTTACTCTGTGAAACTATTCTCTCCGTTGGATTCCTCCGATCACAATCTTATTTCTGTAACCTGTCCTATCGAGCTGGTGCCACCTCGGTACTCACCTAAGCGGAGGTGCTTCTGGCATTTCAACTCTGCTTAGTGGGAAGTCTTAAGGCAGTACGACTCTTATTTTCCATGGAACGATTATTGCTTCCATATCAGAGACCAATCTCTGTGCAGAGCACATAACTGAGGTCATTGTTTCTGGCATGAAGGCGTACATTCCACACACTTTCTCTAATCCAAAAGCCCACCAACCTTGGTCTAACTCTTATTGTTTCCATGCTGTCCAAGATAGAGAGACGATTCACAGACGGTACCGTAAGCATCCATCTCCTGAAGCCCATGCCCTTTATATTTCTGCTCATAATCATGCAACATTTTTACTTCAACTTACTAAATCTCCTTCATTCATAGAAACAGTCAAAATCTTCCTGAATCAACTCCTCTCGTGACTTATGGCATCTAGCTAATAACATCTCTAACAATTGTTCTTTATCTGTTCCTCCTGTGCTTCACCCAGATGGCTCCACAGCTGTCTCATCTATAATTAAAGCTGAACTCTTCGCTCAAACCTTTGCTGAAAAATGCATTCTGGTTGATGGAGGGCTTTTTCCTCCATCTGCCCCCTCTGACTATATTATGCATGTTATTAAGATCTTTCGTAATGATGTTTGTTTTTTCCTTTCTTACCTAGATTCTCGGAAGGCTTACGGTCCTGACGGAGTCCTTCCTATTGTTCTCAATAACTGTGCTGCTGTACTTTCACCCTGACATGTCAAACGTTTCCGTCATTGTTTATCTACTTCCACCTTTCCGTCTTGCTGAAAGTTGTTTCACATCCAACCTGTTCTTAAGAAGGGTGACCGTTATTATCATTTAAACTACCGTCCTATAGCTTTAATTTCCTGTCTTTCTAAAGCTTTTGAATCTATACTTAATAAGAAGATTCTTAAGCATCTATCTGCTCACAAGCTTCTATCTGATCGTCAGTACGGTTTTCGTAAAGGGCGATCTACTGGCGATCTTCTAGCTTTCCTAACTGAATCTTGGTCATCCTCCTTTAGGGGTTTCGGTGAAACTGTTGATGTTGCCCTTGGCATATTGAAAGCTTTTGATACAAATGTTTAAGTCGTAGGAAGGTAGCAAAATAGAAGCAGGAATGCTTATATTTTTCTACCTTTTCTACCTTCGAGTTCAATATTTTCAAGAGAGGAGTGACAAGACACATCCTGCACTAAATTGGCCCACCCCCATTTCTTTATTCCCATCTTTTATTGTCTTCTTCATAGGGACTGTCAACTAAGCGGGCTTTTTGTTCCCTCATTTTTTTTGACTTGGCCAGTCCTTTTTTATGTAAAACAAAGCAAAATAAAAACACTGAACACCATATACCGCTGCTTTTACATTTTCGCTCCATTCATCTTCTTGCTCATTAGCTTTATCCAACACTTTTTTCCTGAACTCTTATGTGATCACTTCAATTATATTCTGGCGTCTACTGAACGTTTTTTTCTTCTCTGTTTCACTACATCAAACTCCAAAACAAATTATACAGTTTTTCTTAAAATCTAATTTAGCTTGCTTTGACCTTAGTAACCTTAGTAACCTTAGTTTATGCACAATAGGCGACTCTTTTTTTCAGTTGGTCCTTTCTTGTAGCACCTATAATGATATTTTATCTAGTATAGTCTTTTCTGCACTGAACATGTACTGGTACTGGTGCTAAACTAGTACTCTTCTGCCATGTATTATTATCTCCTCTCCTCTTACTAGCTTCAACACAAGTTGAAATGTCTGTTTTAACACAGATAGTTTCATCCTTTCAAGCTGTCTTCACAAACTAGACATAATTTGTTTTATTTTAATTTGTCCTCTATTTCTTCACAGTATTCTGAAAGAAAACAAAGGGAAACTGAACTTATATTACAGTACTAATGAGTAATAAAATTAATGGAAATTATACTTGAAGCACTACATAAAGCAAGTGAATAAACTATGATCAGCAGCACCAAATGGAATATAAGGGTAAACAAAGTTTAATATCATTAAAATGATCCCTCGTACAGAGAAAATAAATATAGTACTTATTTTTGTAGAAAATGTAATTGTCTTGCATTATGTACTACATAATTCTTTTCATCAGACAAACCATTTGCACGAAAATTGCGACAGATGAATATTTGGCGGCCATTTTCCAAAATTGCAGACGAAGCTCGAGGTGGATTAATGAGGACATTTGATATGTATTTTTACAGGTTTAAGGAGGGTCTCTCTCTCTCTCTCTCTCTCTCTCTCTCTCTCTCTCTCTCTCTCTCTCTCTCTCTCTCTCTCTCTCTCTCTCTCTCTCTCTCTCTCTCTCTCTCTCTCTCCCCTCTCTCTCTCTCTCTCTCTCTCTCTCTCTCTCTCTCTCTCTCTCTCTCTCTCTCTCTCTCTCTTCTCTCTCTCTCTCTCTCTCTCTCTCTCTCTCTCTCTCTCTCTCTCTCTCTCTCTCTCTCTATATATATATATATATATATATATATATATATATATATCTGTGTGTGTGTGTGTGTGTGTGTGCGTGCGTGCGTTTGGGCGTGCATGCATGCATACATACATACATACATACATACATACATACATACATACATACATATATATATATGTCTATGTAATATTATATATATATATATATATATATATATATATATATATATATATATAAATAGATAGATAGATAGATATATATTGATAGATAGATAGATAGATAGATATACTGCACGGTGTCGTTAGGTAGGGTATATATGACAACTTTATATGGCCACTTTCTTCTTGACCCCGTATATAAAAATGGTAGACGCGTGACCCCGCTCTCCTTGTAGTTCTCGCTCCTCACCCCGGAGGTCACCTGTTCATGCTCGTCCTGGCCTGTGTTAGTCTAGTAAAATTAGGGTTGCACCCGGAAAAATATTTTATACTAATGAATTGGTAGCAAAAGAAGCGCAATTTTATGTAGATTAACATATCCAAAATTCTCTCAAAGTGCGTTTGGGGAAATTTGTTTACAGCTAGCTAAGTAACGGGGTATTTTGCAAAAAAAAATAAAAATATTACAATTTTTAGATTATTACTTATATAAAAATAACTAGAATTCTGTATTTCCTTTTGTTTTTATTTGATATAACTTTACATACATTACAAAAATTTGATGAAAATAAAATATTAAAAATTCTAAATATATATATATATATATATATATATATATATTATATATATATATATATATATTAATATATATATATATATATATATATATATATATATATATATATATATATATATATATATTATATATATATATATATATATATATATAATATATATATATATATATATATAATATATATAGTATATATAATATAATATATATATATATATATATTATAATATATACATAAAATATATAGATTATATTGATTATATTCTATCTTCTATATATATTATAATTTATATCAAATATATACTATAATAATATACTATATTTATAATATATAGCAATACAAATCATCATCAAGCATTATGTGCAGTTTGTCATGTAAGATATGGTCCTATTGCGTGTATTTGATGGCTTATGACAATGTCCTGCTCAAAGATCATGACACAAAGGGAGTAGGAAGATTCTGCTAATTAATTGTTGCATTGCAGAACAAACCTACATGCAACCAGAGCTTTTCTTAAGAATTCAAATAGTCACAAATTTATTTCATTACTGACAAAACCCTAAAGATGAGTCATGATTCGACAAGCATTGGCGATGCAGGCACTCAGATTGTTCTGGCTCCATTAAAATATGCTTCAAAAGAGGACAGAAGGCCGGTGACAGTGGTGGCAAACGACGCTGATATTCTTGTACTGTTGATGTTCCACTGGGAAGCTTACATGAACATCTTCATGCTGTCAGACGCTGGCAAGAAGCAATACGAATGTTGGGACATTGCAAACTTGGTGTCATCAGCAGGACATCTGGTCACAAGACATCTTCTTTTCATCCATGCCTGGTCTGGTTGTGATACGACATCAGCGATTTATGGTCAAGGTAGGCAATGTTATTAAGTTGTCTGATTCCCACTTAATACATTTCAGTTGAGACATCCTGCACTAGAAACGAAGTATACCCAGTAAAATACTTTTGTAGCAGCTGGAGTTGATATATCTGATATTTACTTTGCATGTGTGTTAATTCTTATATTTAAAACGTTCACAGGAAAGACTTCACTTCTGAAGAAGTTTCAGCAGAAAGATATTGAAGATTATCACAAGATTGCTGAGATATTCGAAGTTGATACGGCTTCAGCAGACGAAATTGGCAATGCTGGGTTCAGACTTTTTGTGAATTGGTAAGTAAAAAGCACGAATTGTTCATCAGTAGCATTATCAGTGTTTCAATACGTAATTTGAACTCATGGAAATAGCATTCATTGTTTATGGGGAAGCTTTTCCTGAATTTTTTTTTTGTTCTTTCCCAGGTACACGGGGAATGATGGAAATAATCTTTTCGAACATCGTTACAACGCATTCATTGCGTTCATTGCAGCAACAGCAACTACTACCATAAAACCACTAAGTCTACCACCAACAGAAAGAGCAGCCTATTTTCTTTCCCGAATTTCGTGTTCATCTGTAAGTCATTGAGTGGAAATCACTGATGAGCGTCACATTACCGCCAGAAGACTGGGGTTGGAAGCTTCAGCATGGAATGTACGAGCCAGTCATGACCGATTTGGCCCCAGCTCCCGAGAAGATATTGAAATCTGTGAGATGCAACTGCAAGTTGATGGGGGAAAACGTTTGTCGGACGAACGCATGCACATTAGGGTGATTATTTTACTTTTTTTTCGATTTACATATTCTAATAGAGACAAAAACTTGCACATGCATGAGAAAATAGCCTCTGCAAAATCTTAACTTAATAGGTAATCATCATCGGCCCCCGGCAGAGCGATGAAAATCATATTTTACTAGTCAAAAACGTATTTATTCTTATAATTTTTTAAATATTTCAATATGCATCAAAATAATTTATAATAACTACAAAGTCGATGAAAAAGACCTCATATGATCATTTTTCCAAGCGTGTTGTCCTACGTTAACATTTTTTGCCCCCGGCAACAACGTCAAATGTTGAAAAAATAGGTAATTTATATACATATTTTCAGATCGGCTCTTTGTCTTAAATAATACATTTATATATTTCCCATAGCATTTATATCGTAGCTTAGACATGAAATAACACACACACAATATTGTATGACTCTACGCTAGGGTTTAAAGGTCATCTCTGATGAGTGCTGCCAGCAGCAGCTGCTCAGTTCCCTCAGTTGCCTTTTGACAGCGTTGCAGGCAGGTGTGTACTGTGTATTTTGCAGCTGGCTCCTCGAGTCCTTAGTGTGTGTGTGTGTGTGTGTGGCTCCTCACTCAGAGTCCTCAGTGTGCTCAATCTTTCTGCTCATATCCTTGTTTGTTTTTCTCATAACACAGTTTTTTTTCGATTTTAATGCATTACAGAACAATACATTATTATTTAATCTTTACAGGATGGCTACCGCAACAACTAGAAGATCGGTTACGTGTCCAATATTTGGTGCTGGGAAAGATTTGACTTTGCGATGTTTTCCCACATGTGAAGATGTGATGCAATACTACCATCATGTGAGAACTGAGTTGAGATCATCAAAGAAGGAACCTCCATTCAAAGACATCGCCGCTGTGGTCACGGAGTGACTGAAATACTTGTGGAAATTAGCTTCCATTCCAACAGTTTCGACAGCACGGATAAATCAAATGTTGAAAAGTTATCGTGATAAAATGGCTAACATCATCAAATCACTGAACGCGAAAAAGAAGAACGAATCGTTACAGAAAAACCTTGAGGCCTTCAATAAATCAACTAAGACCACCTTATTTGACATATCGGCTTGTAAATGCCCTGATTTGACAAAATGCAGCTGCCCTCCTGAACGACGAGTACCACTGAAAGAGCAACAATTTTTACTCGACCAAAGAAGTGAGCGCAAAATGGCAATAGGAACTTTGGATGTTGAAACAACAAATAAAAACGAGATGACTCTTGCAAGAAGGTTGACAATATTGAAACAAGAAGGAATAGCAAAACATCAAGAGCCGTCGACTAGTAAACGACAAGAAACTTCTCCCGAACAACCTTCTTCGTCAGCCTCTAGTGAATCCGAGGATACAACTATAGAATCATCGTCATCGTATGAACTAACACCGAGAGATAAACAAGACATGAAGAAAAAAACAGGAATGAAACTCCAGGTACTTGCTGAAGCTTGTGATCGTACGGGCGTCGCAGACAGAGCTGCTTCATTTATTGCTTCTTCGTTGTTAGAGGATGTTGTCTGGATAGAAGAAGATGATGTCAGTTCAGTGATTGATCGAAATAAGATAAAAAGAGCCAGAAAAAGAGTTCGTCCTGAACATCAGCAAGATGACAAGATCACGCTACCATTACAGGGCATTTTCTTTGACGGACGTAAAGATAAAGCAATGACACAAGAAGAAATAGACAATGTGAAGCATATAAGGACTGTGGTAGAAGAGCATATAGTTTTAGTTCAAGAACCAGAATCCCAGCACATGGGGCATTCCACTCCTGCATCAGGTTCTACCACTGCAATAACATCAGGTATCATCAACTTTCTAGAGACTAACAATATTAGCACGGACGACATTGTCGCTATCGGCTGTGATGGTACTGCAGTGAACACGGGTCGAAAGGGTGGAGCCATTCGTATGATTGAAATGAAACTACAAAGGCCAGTTTAGTGGATCATATGCCTATTACACGGTAATGAATTATCACTGCGACACCTTATTCAAGACTTGGACGGCAAAACAACTGGGCCAATGGGCTTTCCTGGACCAGTTGGAAAACAACTGAACGACTGCGAAAAACTTCCAATTACAGAATTCGATGCCATTCCATCTCTCGACATTGACATAGATGATGCCGAGTTGAGCACTGACCAAACATATTTGTTAGGCATCTACAGAGCAGTGTCGAGCGGTAGCTGCTCTTCAGCTCTCGCGGCTTGAAATCCAGGTAAGATGGCGCATTCCAGGTGGCTGACAACAGCAAATATATTTCTGCACCTCTATGTTTCAACCAGTGAGCCCTCCAGCACCTTCAACGAAATTGTGAGATTCATTATGATAGTTTACGCACCAATTTGGTTTAAGATAAAGAAAAACTCCAGTTTCACTGCGGGCGCAAAACATTTTTTCGAAATGATGCGTCTCTCTCAGACCATGCCTCAAAGATCTAAGACAATCGCCAACAAAGTTCGTAGAAATTCTTTCTTTGCTCACCCAGAAAGTATTTTGATCTCCATGCTACATTACGATGAGCAACACATAAGAGAATTGGGATGGAGAAAAATATTAAAAGCACGATCAAAACAATCCCCAGCGGGGAAAATTCGAGCCTTCGCCATGCCTGACCTGCCCTACGATAGTCAAAACTATTACGAAATGATCAACTGGCAAACGGCCGAAGTGACCGAACCCCCCGTTACAAAAACAATACATGATACCCGAATAAAAGAGTTTGTTGAGACGGGAGACCAGCCTGATGGACTGATCCCACTATTCCCTTGTCATACTCAAGCGGTCGAGAGACTCGTGAAATTAGTAACCGAAGCCTCTGCCAGTGTAAGTGGAATAGAAGAGAGGAACAAATTCATCCGCTTCCGTCTTCACTCCCGAACAAAAATTCCACGATTTGAATCTAACAAAGATTACCGTATGTAAATCAACATGCAGCCAAAGGAAGGGTGGTTGGGGCGGGATAGGGTGGAACTCGACGTACAGCCACCTCCTCGTGGTGAGTTCTGGTTTGCTAATTTTATAAAATTAGTAGGCGAGGAGCTGTACTTAGTACTTATCGTACTTATAACATCGCATTAACATAATTATAATCCGCATTTAAACTTTTCCCGGGAACAGAAGATATTACTCTATAGTTACACAATTGTGTGTGTGTGTTATTTCATGCCTAAACAACGATATAAATGCTATGGGAAATATATAAATGCATTACTTAAGACAAAGAGCCGATCTGAAAATATGTATATAAATTACCTATTTTTTCAACATTTGACGTTGTTGCCGGGGGCAAAAGATATTAACGTAGGACAACGCGCTAGGAAAAACGATCATATGAGGTCTTTTTCATCGACTTTATAGTTATTAGCAATAATTTTGATGCATATTGAAATATTAAAAAAATTATAAGAAAAATACGCTTTTGACTACTAAAATATGATTTTCATCGTTCTGCCGGGGGCAGATGATGATTACTTATTGAGCTAAGATTTTGCAGAAACTATTTTCTCATGCATGCGCAAGTCTTTGTCTCTATTAGAATATGGAAATCGAAAAAAATGTAAAATCGATCCCCCCTAATGCACATGTAGGAGAACAGGATTACGATGTCTCTCAGCGTGTGGTCAGTGTTACGGAAAAAACTGCAACAACGCAAAAGACGACATGGATGGCGATGAAATGTCCGAAGATTTGAACATTTTCGAAATTCTGGAGTCAGAGTGCAATTTGTTTGTTGATGTTTAGGTTTATCAACATGATATGATACTTATTCTATAACTTTTGTGTTTAGTTATCGAATATAAAGACAAACTTCGTGAATTGTTTTGGTTTCAAAACGGTGTGGAATTCAGAAGCTTTCGCTTGCATCATGAATGACGTCATCAATAAGCATCAAAACTTTCCAAACCTTATTTGAAATCAATTAGGTCTAATGTATGTAAAGTTGCGTTATAAAAAGCTAAAGAATTTGGGAGTTATAATGATTTATCAACCTGGTTTTATTCAGAAATTTGTGTAAGTTAGTGCAATTTTGACAAAATACCCCGTTACTTAACCAGCTGCAAAATAATTTCCCAAAACACACTTTGAGAGGAGTTTGGATATGTTAATCTACATAAAATTGCAATTCTTTTGATACCAAATTCATTGATCTAATATTTTTTTCCGGGTTTAATCATTATAAGGCCTATTTTTACTAGACTATGTGCCTGACCCGATACTCAACTGTTCCTGTGCAATATATCATCTATCTACAATCTACAAGATGAGTACTCATAACCCATACGCATAATACTTATAACGAACACACACGCTTTAGACAAGACAAACCTTGAACCCACGTGTCCGCATGACCGCTCGTGTCCACAGTTACCCGCACCACTACCTCTCCTCATGTTCCTGCTTCCTGCTACTACTCATCCATACAACTATAGCACCACCTTACCGGTTTTATATATATATATATATATATATATATATATATATATATATATATATATATATATATATATATATATATATATATATATATATATATATATATATATATTGTTTTAACAACCACATGACCACAAATCACAAATTTCCAGTAAAGGTGCGTCAAAGATTGACGAGTTTTCCATTGGTCGAAATCATGTTTAATTGAGTATGCCTAAGTAGATATAATTATGTGGTCTCGCATTGCATTTCCTACCCCCAAAAAGTAGGTCTCACTAACCCTGAGGGTGCAAGCACATCTGGTAAAGAATCCATGACACAAGGCGTGGCGGTTTCTGACCCTCGCATTTTGGACGCAGTACTGACACACACACTCTTTGTCTAAGATGTCTCGTCTTCCTTCTTAACCCTAGAACACTTACGTGGGGTATGTCACACCCCACGCTAAAGTATTACGGTGCTCGCTGAGTTAATTGCGTGGATAGCCCACTAAACTGCCCAGTACCTTCAGGCTGCTGTTCTCGCTTGTGGTGGAAGGTGGGTTGTTGCGCTCGCGCTCTCGTGTGACCATGTTGGGGCTTGGTATATCTCACACCACACGTAAGTGTGGACGTACTATTTAGCTGGGGCATATCACACCACATACAGTGATAACGTAATATGTTCAGGGGTTTGTGTTACCCTGAATTAGGTGTACGTAATTAGTGCTGGGGTGTGGGTAGCCCCGAGATTGTGTGGACGTATGATTTGCCTCGAGTGTTATTTTTTTTTTTGGCGTTTTCTAATGGTTTTGTTTTCTATCAACTAAGCATGGTAAAATCGTTTTCTATTACTAAGTGGTCATTGAGTAATGTATATTACTGTAACAAAAAGTTTATAGCACATACGTATTAACTTTTTATAAAAATATCATGATATAAAATAAAAAGTTATTGTTCAATTAATGGATTAAAATAATAGTTATACAGAGTGTGTGTTGTTCAAACGCACTCATACTACTCACAGAACATTAATTTATTTATTTTGCGTCATCTTGGGTACTTTGAAAATGATATAGGGTTGTAAAAAAAAAAATATATATTCACTTGCATGAAAATCCCCTTTAAGTTAGTTTAATTAATAGGGTACAAACATGGTTATTAAAATTTGGTGTTGTTCAGACTCACTCATATTACTCTCATAACATTAGTATATTTATTTTGGATCGTTTAGAAATCATAGAAAAAAAATTGAAATAGTAAAAAAATAATAAAGTGAAAAAGTCCATTTTTTTGGAAAAAAAAAAAACCTTTTTTGCATCAGTCCCGTTCAGTTTGTTGTGGTCCGATATAGTTGAGACTCATTCAGCTGATGCTCCCGTAACGTGGGTATGGCTGGACAAAACTTGATATCTTTGGCGTGAAATGTTTCTTTATTATCAATTTGTATGTAAAGACAATTAGCTAATTTCAAAAATTTCAAGTTTCTTATAGTTGCCCCTAAAAAATTTTGTTTTCTGTTAAATTAACTTGTACTGGTGGGAAAATTAAAGAATATATTTTGTACTTCATGTAAATTTTTGTTGAATTAATTATATTTTATTGCAATTTTAGTTATTTTCCAAAATGGGGTATGTCACACCCCATATTAGTGTTGGTGTGACGCAGCCAGGTGGTAAGTGTTCTAGGGTTAATGTATCATCAGGGTTTTCAGTTCACTGATTTATGTCTTCCTTGTAGCTGCAAATATATATGTAATAATAAAAGTAGATCCCTATATAGTAAAAAGTAGATCCCACTTTCCATCTAGTGGGATAACACCTCATTAGTAATATTTAGCATTTATTGGTATCAATAAAAGAATAATTAAACTATAGACTCTTACGATAAAAAAAAGAGATCTTACGATACAAAATAAATATATCCAATAGCTATGCCATGATACTCGCAGAAAATGTCAAACTCTTTCTGAATCAAATTCCACTCGTGATTTCTGGCATCTAGAAAATAATATCTCTAACAATTTGTTTTCTTCATCTTTCCCTCCTATGCTTCACCCAGATGGCTCCACAGCTGTCTCATCTATTTTTAAAGCTGAACTCTCCGCTCAAACCTTTGCTGAAAATTCCACTCTTGTTGATGAAGGGCTTGTTCCTCCTTCTCCACCCTCTGACTATATTATAGCTGTTATTAAGATCCTTCGTAATGATGTTTTCTTTGCCCTTTCTTGCCTAGATCCTCGGAAGGCTTACGGTCCTGACGGAGTCCCTCCTATTGTTCTCAAAAACTGTGCTTCTGTGCATGCACCATGCCTGGTCAAACTTTTCCGTCTTTGTCTATCTACTTCCACCTTTCCTTCTTGCTGGAAGTTTGCTCACATCCAACCTGTTCCTAAGAAGGGTGACCGTTCTAATCCTTCAAACTACCGTCCTATAGCTTTGACTTCCTGCCTTTCTATAGTTTTTGAATCTATACTCAATAAGAGATTCTTAAGCATCTATCTGCTCACAATCTTCTATCTGATCGTCAGTACAGTTTCCGTAAAGAGCGATCTACTGGCGATCTTCTAGCTTTCCTAACTGAATCTTGGTCATCCTCCTTTAGGGGTTGCGGTGAAACTTTTGCTGTTGCCCTTGACATATCAAAAGCTTTTGATAGAGTCTAGCACAAATCTTTAATCTCCAAACTACCCTCATTCGGTTTCTATCCTTCTCTCTGAACCTTCATCTTAAGTTTCCTTTCAAACCGTTATATTGCAGCTACTGTAGACGGACATTGTTCTTCTCCTAAATCTATCAATAGTGGTGTTCCCCAGGGTTCTGTCCTATCACCACTCTCTTTGTATTATTTATTAATGATCATCTAGATTCAGTCCAACTCAAAGCCCTAGCCACTCCTACGCTGATAATTCTACCCTGCATTTTTCTACGTCTTCTATTAGACGTCCAACTCAACAGGAACTAAGTGATTCACGGAGAGATGCCAGCGAGCGCTTAACTTCTGATCTTTCTATAGTTTCTGATTGGGGCAAAGTTTGTTTTGTTCAATGCCTCATAAACCCAATTTTTTCATCTATCTACTCGACAAAACCTATCAGAAAACTATCCCCTCTTCTGCAATGACACTCAACTATCTCCTTCTTCTACAATTAACCTTCTAGGACTATCCTTTACTAAAAATCTGAACTGGAAATCTCACATCTCATCTCTTGCTAAAATGGCTTCTAAAAAGTTAGGTGTCCTGTGGCGTCTACGTCCTTTTTTTTCTTCCTCCCAATTACTTCCTCTGTACAGGGGCCTTATCCACACGTGTATGGAGTATGTCCCATATGTTTGGGGAGGATCCACTCATACAGATCTCCTAAACAGGGTTGAGTCGAAAGCTTTTCGTCTCATCAACTCTCCTCCTCTGACTGATTGTCTTCAATCTTTAAATCACCGCCGGAATGTTGCTTCTCTTACTATCTTCTATCGTTATTTTCATGCCCACTGCTTTTTTGTACTTGCTAACTGCATGCCTCCCCCCCTCCCGCGGCCTCACTGCACAAGACGTTCTACTCATTATCATCCCTATTCTGTCCATCTTTATAATGCAAGAGTTAATCAGTATCTTTACTCTTTCATCCTTTTCACTAGTAAACTCTGGAACTCTCTTCCTGTTTATATTTATCCACTTTCCTACGACTAAAATCTTTTCAAGAGAAGAGTAACAAGACACCTTCCGATCTAAATTGGCACACCCCTCTGAATTTTTTATTATCTTACAGTCCTCTTTATAGGGACTGGCAACTAAGCGGGCTTTGTGTTACCTATTTTTGTTGTGCCCTTGGCCAGTCCTTTGTGATGTAAAAAGAAATAAAAAAAAATATGGAATGCTAGCGTCGTTTTTTCTCAGAAAACTCCTTGAAACGGAGACAATCCTGAACAAAACGAGGCACTTCCTCTTAGTGGTGAAGTGTAAAAATGGCATGTATTATATCAACCATATACTCAGAGTAGAAGATCAAAACAAATGTGCTGTACACCTTACATTGAGGAAGATCCCTCGCAGGTTTCTGGTTTTGTCAAGGAAGAGCCTACTGAAGGCAAATGTTCTCATGTCCATAGATGAAAGGTGCATCGCTGCCTGCCATCTAAACACGCAAGTTGTTGCTTCTTCAATGTACAGCTGGTTGGTACACAGCGTATATTCACTGCCATTACCCTGTCAAGAAAAAATGAACCATGACTTTCAACGACATTAGTTTCTGTGTTCCAACCTATTTCCTACAGCGCAATTGGTAACACCTTAAGTAGAAAGTGTTTGCAAACTCCCAGAGTGTTACAGACTGTTAAAACATTTAGTGGTTCAACTGCAGCTCTATTAGAAACTAAATACAGCAACCATCACCAATACAAGATGCATATTTCCATGGTGCAGCCGTGATCTATAAGTTGATTTAGTTAGTATAAATAATATAAGTTTGTAAGGTTATACTAATGTAGATAAATAAATTAACACACACACACACACACACACACACACACACACACACACAATGGGTACTCCGTTGTGTAGTAGTTAGCACGCTCGCTTGCCAACCGATAACTCCCGTGGTCGATCCCCGGACGGAGCGGAGATAGATGGGTTGTTTCCTTAAAACATGAGTCCCTGTCCACCCAGCAGTGAATGGGTACCGGGTGTTAGCCGGGGGTTTGTGACCCGCCTCCCGGAGTGGTGGTTTCGGCCAACACAAAGTAAGAACTAAGGATGAATGACAAAATGTAGCAATGGAGACGGGGCCATACGAGTGAAGCCCAGGCCCTGTAAAATACAACTAGATGAATACAACTAGGTGAACTCACACGCACACACGCACGCACACGCACACACACACACACACACACACACACACACACACACAGATAAATATATAGATAGATAGATATTTTATTGACCACAATAACATGCACATAAACTTAGTAAAAATACATTGAATTTTGGGGAAAAAAGGAAGTACTATTGATAGAAAGCATAACAAAAAACAAAACAAAAAGACAAGCACAATAAACATAGAATTACACTACTTATAGATTGTAATAATACAAGTTAAGGCTTATTAATGAGCACAGATATTATTACATAGAAAATAATCACAAATTTTTAGAATATACACTTAATATTAAGCTTAATATTAAGCTTAAATACACACATATATATATATATATATATATATATATATATATATATATATATATATATATATATATATATATATATATATATATATATATATATATATATATATGCATTATTGTACATACAGTTGCATTATCAAACGAGACATTGAAAACATTGTCGAGTGTATTAAATCCATATGTGTCGCGAATATGTTGTGAGAAGGGACACCGTTGTATGACATGAGCCTCTGTCTGCACCTGTCCAAAAGGACATAACCGCTCCTCCAGGGGCAAGCGGCCACGGCCCCTCCTGTTCCACCTGCCCACCTCCACAGCTAACCAGTGTGCTGACAGGCAAGAACGGCTGAAATATATTCTGTGGTTTTCCCTTACTCTATGCCTACATGTATAAATATCATGTAGCGTTAAGGTGGGATTAATTTATTTATAAGTCATTTTCCTTGAGGAATCAGAGAGGGAGAAGTCACACTTAAGTGTTTCCATGGCAACAGCTATGTCATCTCTGTCATGATCAAGCAACTCTGACACAAAGGCTCTTGTGTTAAGAGCCTTTGTGTCTTGTGTAAAACAAAGGCTATCTAGTATTAAATGTTGTATTAATTGCAAAAATTAAAAGAACATCAGTCATTTGTGAACGCTCCTGCCAAATCTTTCTAAATAAATTGCTTTGTTTACTCCGCACAAGATATGTAAGTGAACACATATATGTAACCTAACTCCACATAGCACATATCATTACAGGTTGTTGTCCTAACACCTAATAATTGTTTGAGACACAAGTTGTACAGCTTTGTCACTGGCCTAAGATCAACATTTAGCCATGACTCACACCCGTATAATATTGCTGACATGAGTGCTGCGTCAAGGATCCGCTTCGTAACTACAAAAGGAATAACATTATCTACATTTTGGCAAACTCATTTACATCAGTAAAATCTACATCTAGACTTTCATTAGAAATGTTATTAAGAAAAGCTTCTTGATCGATACAGCACCATCTGCCATCTGAATATTGCTGACATGAGTGCTGCGTCAAAGATCCGTTTCTTCACTACAATAGGAATGTAATTATTTTTCTTTAAAAAGGAACCAAATGTATTAACATAAACCACATTAGTGATAGCATGAACCATAGATAACAGTATTTATATTGTTATATATGCATGAGCCTTAACAGCAGAAGAGGCAGAACCATCACACGTGAATGGTGATCCTAGATAGATAGATATTGGTCACATGACTCCACAACTCATTCATCCAACCTCAATGGCTCACTATCTCTCAAGTTCCTCCAAATGACAGATAATATTGTCTTTGATGCATTGATTTTCATTCCATAATTATCACAAGTATCGCCTTTGGGGAGGCGGTGGTCAAGTGGTTAGCGTCTTGGAGTGCTGAACTCAATGTCCCGAGCTCGAATCCTGCCGGGGGCAACTCTTTCAAGAGCCTGGTAGGGGAGCAGAAGGTCCCGAGTTCAAGTCTCACCAAGAAGCAACTGTCAAAGCTATCGTCGAGTGACCGAAGCAACCCACATGCAACGTATACCTGTCTGCCGATTGCGTGTGTGACGGTGGACTCTAGGGGCTGCATGCGCCTAACTTGGAGATCATGACCATCATAGAAAATGAGATCTTCACCTGAGACCACAGGTGTCACTATAAAAATCCAGCCTGCGCCACCAACGGGCGAGTTCGACCAACATCAAGACTCTCCATATGCCTACAGGCGCTATAGGCTGCAACGTAAAAAAAAAAAAAAAAAAAAAAAAAAAAAAAAAAAAAAAAAAAAAAAATAAATAAATAAATAAATAAATAAATAAATAAATAAATAAATAAATTTAAAAAAAACCATTAAGTGTTTCAGAAGCTCTTATTTTCTTAACATATTTTCTCTAGAAGTACCTAAACGAACCGTATCGTCTATTAATACAAGTAAATGGAGCCATGACATAAATCCTTCTGATCTACAACTGTCTTTGATAAGACAGTTGTACTGTCTATGTACATAAGTTTTGTTGCTTACGCGGAAGTAGATTAGTACTGCACAAAATACTGAGCAAAATAAATTACAGAAAACGTGAGTTTTAAGGCCGATATATATATATATATATATATATATATATATATATATATATATATATATATATATATATAATATATATATATATACATATATATATATATATACATATATGTATATACATATATATATATAAATATATATATATATATATATATATATATATATATATATACGTATATATATATATATATATATATATTTATATATATATATGCATATATATATATATATATATACTAGCCGCAAAGCCGCCCTCCAGGCGGACTTTTTGGCTAGCTCCTGCGGAGCTATTAGTGGGCCCTCGGCCCACCACCTGCGAGTGGTGACTCGCAGACAGACTCTCCAGATAGCCCCTTCTAACTTTCCTGAAATCATGGATGTAGAAATGTATGTATTAACGCCAACCCATTCACATCACCCCCAACCCATTCACTCACCCATTACCCATCACCCCCCCCCCATTCCCTCACCCATTACCCATCACCCCTACCCATTCACTTACCCATTACCCATCACCCCACACCCATTCACTCACCCATTACCCATCACCACACACCCATTCACTCACCCATTACCCATCACCCCCCATCTATTCCCTCACCCATCACCCATCACCCCCCACCCATTCACTCACCCATCACCCCACACCCATTACCCATCACCCCACCCATTCACTCACCCATTACCCATCACCCTACATCAAGGTTTCCTCAATTCTCGCAACCCAATTTTTCTTTTCACAATTCTCGCTAATAGTCTACAAAAAAAAAAAAAAAAAAAGATCAGATCATCTCATAAGTGGGCTTAAAACCTTCCCCTGGTCAACCTGGTTCCAAAAATGTGGTATATGATGGTATTCCGCCACGGGGGCGGAACCTATACCACACACACACACACACACACAGACACACACACTTTCGCTTTTATTAATATATATATATATATATATATATATATATATTATATATATATATATATATATATATATATATAATATATATATATATATATATATATATATAAAAGATATATATATATATAATATAGAAGGCCATCCGTGTGTCCTGGGCAAACATCTCACCTGGACACCTAAGATACCTAGCTCTTATATATATATATAAAATATATATATATATATAAGAGCTAGGTTTCTTAAGTGTTGAGGTGAGACGTTTGCCCAGGACACACGGATGGCCTTCTCGAGCTTGGGTATGGACCTGACGTCTTTCCCCTGCAGATACTTCTTGACCATGTGCCAGATGTTCTCAATTGGGTTGAGGTCCGGGCTGTTAACTGGCGAATTCTTTATGAAGGGTACCATGCAGTCATCAAGTCACTGAGTGACAGATTTGGCAGTGTCAGCAGGGGCACTGTTCTGTTGAAACACACTGGCACGTGTGAGCACGAAAGAATCTGGCAAATGTTCTCAAAGCAGCTCCAGGTAAACCGCTTGATTCACTTTAAGATTTTCAGGAAGTACAACAAGCTTGCCTAAACCTCTGCCAGAGAAACAACCCCTCACCATAAGTGAATCTGGGTGTTTTACGGTGCTCTCCACATACCGTGAGTCGAGGGAGTCGAGAGATGTGGAGAGCACCGTAAAACACCCAGATTCACTTATGGGGTGGGGTTGTTTCTCTGGCAGAGGTTTAGGCAAGCTTGTTGTGCTTCCTAAAAACCTTAAAGTGAATCAAGCTGTTTACCTGGAGCTGCTTTGTGAACATTTAACAGGACGGTAATCCTAATCATACTGCCAAATCTGTCACTCAGTGGCTTCATGACTGCATGTTACCCTTCATAAAGGATTGACCAGGTAACAGCCCAGACCTCAACCCAATTGAGATCCTCTCGCACATGGTCAAAAAGGATCTGCTGGGGAAAGACGTCAGCTCCATACCCAAGCTCGAGAAGGCCATCCTTGAGTCCTGGGCTAACATCTCACCTCAACACCTAAGGAACCTCTTCCACTACCCCGACGTCTCCAAGCCGTGAAGAAGAGAAAAGGCCTCACAACCAAGTATTAGAAGTTAATTATAATACTTTATTTTCTATAAATGTCCTTATGTATTGTTTGTTGTGCGGGGGCGGGATCAGGGCGCCGCATACTTTTGACGAGTAATGTATATATATATATATATATATATATATATATATATATATATATATATATATATATATATATATATATATATATATATATATATATATATATATATATATATATATATATATATATATATATATATATATATATATATATATATATATATATATATATATATATATATATATATATATATATATATATATATATATATATACCATCGTGAACAATTGTCCGAAGTATACAGCTCAACGAGCCATCTGCCCACCCATGTCCGACACGAGGCGCCCATCTGCTGCTCGGATAGGACTCCCCGCTGTGGTGAGTCACCTTGTCGTGGTGGCGGAGCTTGAAGCGTGGTCGACGGCGCCACCTACTTTGGCGGCCTGTCAGCCACTGTTGGGTTCGGTGGCCATCGGTCTCGTGGACCAAGCGCTCCCCCTTCGTCACTGGGAGGTGGAGCCTGCCGGTGATGTCGCCTTTATACCTCCTCCCCCTTTCTCTCCTTTCTTAGGGCGATTCTAGGCCAGGTGAGACTTTTCCCTTCTCTTCCGTCTCACGCTTCTTCTTCCTTTTAAACTTCACACTCCGCTCCCCACGTGTTTGCCATGCGTGGCGTCCCGTAAATTCCCCGCGCGCCCCTCTATCTGGGAGTTGAGTCCACCGCGGGGCGGGTTGTAGTTACCTTCGGTGGGCAACACGCTCCTTTGGTAGGGGGGTTGTGGTAAGACGGGAGGTCCAGTGTGGCCCCGCTGTATCAATCGGCTGGTCATGCGTTGGCTAGGGCCAAGCGGAGGTTGCCCGGTGGGCACCACATAGGACCCGCGGGTGCCACCAGACACCAGGCAACCGAAGCGTATATTTCCCCGCTACCCCTGGAGCTGTTGGGTGAGGTCCTTCCCCAACAGACAGCTTCCCCTCGTTGGGCTCCGTGGTGGGTGGGGGCGTGGGGAAGTGAAGTCATTTTGCCTATGAATAGTTATACTAATCTACCCCGCCCTGCCTCTCTCCCTGACGTCCGTTTGTCCTCGACTTATCCCACTGGATCCTCTCTCATTGCCACCCTGGCGCCTTTCCATACCCGAAGTGGCACGAAGCGGGCAGCCGCCCCTTCCTCCTCAGCTCCCCGGTCTGACGGTCCCCGCTCCAAGGGACGCAGACGGGGATTGAGGGACGTGCCGTGCCCTAGGGGCACTTCTACGTTGGACACCTTGCTTCTGTCCAACTTATCCCAGGCCTTGTCGTACAGACCAATACATTATATTTTCATGGCATATGGTGTGGTTCGCCGCATCCATATTATCTACGATGGCGATGACCAAACAAATAGGTGCTACATCATTTTTGCTACAGAAGACGGCGCAACATCTGCCCTTGAGGAAGCCACAAAATTGGAAATTGGTGAGAAACATTACAGAGCCGAACTTCTTTGCTCTGTAAATATTGCAGAATGCCCTGAGGACTACGTTCCTTATATAACACCTTCCAGGACACTACAACATCTACTCAAACGGTCCGCCAAAGCCCGACCCGTTTTTGGTACTTGGCCTACTACAAGGAAAGTGGAGGCTACTTTTTCCATGCGACTCGATATTTGGAGAAAGAACTTGGAAAGATCCCAGATGGCCACCTCAAAAAGTATGGCAGAGGAGTTTTGATCCAAGCTAATGACCTTACTCAGACTCGGATGCTCCTTCACATGCCCATCACCTCTGACTGCTATTTTGAATCCATCAAACCTCATCAGAAATTTAATTACAGCAAAGGCGTCGACTACAACTACGACCAATATGAATATTCGGAGGAAGAAATACTAAAAATGTGCCCGAATAGAGTTCAGAAGGTATCAAAAGTGGGAGGGAGCAAGAACATGCTCGTTCTCACATTATATGGATCAAGGTCTCCCCGATTACATCAGGATCGGTCCCCAGTCAATAAGGATATAAGCCTTTAACGACCGCTCTATGCAGCGCTGTGCGTGCTACAGCTTTGGCCACGGCAAGGAGTTTTGTAAATCGCCTCCTCGCTGTGGTCGCTGCTCAGCGTTGGGTTCCCTTGACACAGCTGACTGTAAGTCAACCCCCTACTGCTTCCACTGCCGTGATACTCACCCACCGAGTTCTCGAGAGTGTGGGACATACAAATTAGAAGAAGACATCCTTTATTTGGCCAACTCCCAATTTATCAGTCTTGGGAGCGCCAGGAGAGAACTTTCTCACAGACAAGCAGGCGGGGGAGGAAGCAGGCCCTACGCATCCGTGATGGCAGCTGCATCATCAACTAAGACTCCTAATCAGTCTGCCACATTTCCTCCACCACATTATCCTAAACCTAATGAATCCATCCAAGTGCATAATAAGCTCTTGCTATTGCCCTGCGATTCTGTGGAGTCTGCTGACTCCTCTCATGTTGAGCCTCCATCCACTTCTCGTGTAGTGCATTTCGCACACGATAAGTATAACAATACTGATTCCTCCTTTAAGAGGATCCAAAAAAACCCAACATACTTAGGAATCTCAGAAGCAAACTCGCATTTCCACTGAGTCCTTAGAGTCAGTTGGCGTCCCTCCGGCTAAAATATATAATGGTGAGCAGGAGGGGATGGAATTGAGTAAAACTACAACTACTGATAATTGTAAGAATACTGTCATGAATCCCAATATCAATGCCGCTGTTACCACCACTGAAGCGGCCAGCGACACAGCTATACAATACGCTGATGGCGACGGCTAGTCACAACATATGGACACCCAAGTAGTTGATAGCCATGCTAATACGTAATTTTCAAGAGCCTCGACGGGAGCTATTAGTAAAACTAATAAAGCTTCTGACAGTGGCTCAGCGTCCTTGGTGGGACATACGGTATCTGCTACTGCTGCGGGACCTCGTGTGAGGGTCCCAATTACACCACCAGATATACACAAACGCCAATCAACATCTGGAAAAATAAGGAAAAGTAGTTTACCATCTTCTACTATAAAGAAAAAATATGCTGGACTTTCAAATACCGCAGCGTCGACAAGTCGTAAGGCTTCTACTGCAGCATCATCACACTAAAAATAATGTCTTCAATCCTCGAATGGAATATTCGTGAATTACGTGCAAGCTGGGAAGAACTGGTCCTTCTCATCACCGAGTTGGACCCAGTTGTTATATGTTTACAAGAGACAATGGTAGGGCAGGGAAGATGTCTCTGCCCGACAGGTTTTATCCCTGTACACATACCACCTCCCGCAGGTGGTGGTTTTAGTGGTGGTTGTGGCCTTTACCATCGTCGGGATGCCCCTTCTCTGTCATCCCGCTGCAATCACCCTTGCAGGTTGTAGCAGGTCGTATCCATCTGCACAAGACCTACACTGTCTGCTCAATATATCTACCTCCAAATGACTACATACCTCTACAAGATCTTGAGGATCTTATTCGCCAGCTTCCCCGTCCATTTTTTCACCTCTGACACAAGAATGAGCGGCATTTTCTGTGGGGAGATTCCATCAGAAATCGTTGCGGTGATTCTCTCATAATTTTTTTCGATGGCAACAACCTAAATATATTAAACACATGAGAAACTACGCATTTCCATTCGCAGACGGGAATATTGATTGCTATTGACCTATCACTCTGCAATCCACAGGTCGCCCTCGACGTCCCATGGGAGGTGGCCGATTCTATTCGAGAGAGTGACCATTATCCCATACTACTAAGAGCAGTGGCATTGCCCACTTCCCGATGTCTCCCAAAATGGTGCCTTTCGCGTGCAGACTGGGAAGTACCACTCACTACCGATGAATTTCCGCCCCATATCCCTATCTTCATGTGTGTGTAAGCTGTTCGGAAAAATGGTAAATAGTCGACTTATATGGTTTTTGGAACGGGAAAACTTTTTCTTCCGTACTCAGTGTGGATTCCGTAAGCTTCACTCCACTACGGAAGCGCTTATTTCCTTAAAGTTATCGATATGCTGGGCATTTACCTCTCGACAACACCATGTGACCATATTTTTTGACCCCGAGAAGGTTTATGACATAGCTTGGAGGCACGTTATATTGCAGTCTCTGTATGAGACTGGTCTAAGAGGTTTTTTTTTTTTTTTTAATACATTTGTGCCTATAGCGCCTGTAGGCAGTGGTGACCCAGGGCTCGGATGGTAGGCTCTGGAGGTTCGCTTGAAGGCTCTGATGGTTGGTCCTCGCCCGTGGTGGCGCAGGCAGGATTCTTATAATGACGCCTGTGATTAGAGGCTCATGCCGCCCCACTGTGTCCTCCGATGCACTCGCAATCAAAGATAGAGTTGATGGGCAGGGCATGTGGGCGTTCCTAGGCCACTCGACGGTGCAGAAAGGTTTTGGTTTTCTTCGGGGATCGAACTCGGGTCACCGAGAACGCAAGTCGGAGACGCTAACCACTCCGCTACCGCCTCACCTTTCGCCTGTATTCCTCCAGAGTTTCCTATCCAACCGGGTTCTTCGAGTTCGAGTTGGCAATATACTGTTTTCTGAACACCTGCTTCCAGGTGGCATCCCCCAAGGCAGCGTCTTGAGTGCAGCTCTGTTGGCTGTGGCCATCAATGGTATTGTTGATGTACTGCCAGAGGGGATTGTTAGTACATTATACGTGGATGATTTATCACTCTCTTTTGCTGCTTCCAGGATGTCGGTTGCAGAGAGAAGACTTCAACACGCTATTGACAAAGTTTGTGAATGGACGACGAATCGTGGCTTCCGGTTTTCTCCAGCGAAGACTGTAGCGGTTCATTTTTGCAGAACCCGTGGGATTCATCCCGACCCAGACCTGTATCTTTACGGGAAAAGAATACCATGTAGGGAAGAGGCCCGGTTTTTAGGACTCATTTTTGACAATAGACTGACTTGGGTACCTCACCTTCGTGCTCTCAAGACTGACTGTCTTCTAACCATGGATCTACTGAAAGTCCTCTCGCACACCAGTTGGGGAGCTGATCGCGCTACACTCCTATATTATCTTCATCGCTCACTTATCCTTTCGAATCTTGAATATGGATGTTAAGTGTATTCCTTTGCCACACCCACTCGACTGCGGATGTTGGATTCTGTACACCATACTGGTGTCCGTCTGGCAACCGGGGAATTAAGGTCATCTCCCATCCCAAGTCTATTGGTGGATGCTGGTGTCCTCCCATTAGATCTTCAACGCCAGTCCCTCATGTTAAGATGTTGGTATCGCCTCCAACGCCTCCCTGACTCAATAGCTTGCCGAGCTGTGTCTTGTAATTCAGGATCGCAAATTTACCTTGAGCGAAGTGGCTTACCAAAGCCCCTTGGTTACCGATTAAAAGCTATTATGGAGACGATATCCTTCCCTGCTTTGCGGATCTGCCAGTATAGACCTACGAGAGTCGGTCCATGGCTTCTCCCAGAAGTGTCCTTCTGCAAAAGCCTTCCGCTCTCAAAAGACTCTTTACCTCGTCTGGCTGAGCGTGCCCAGTTTTTAGACCACTATTGCACACATCAGGGTTCTGTCCCTGTCATTACTGATGGTTCCAAATCAGACGAAGGAGTTGGATACGGTGTCGTATTCCCATCGTTTAACAAAGGCGTCAGCCTTCCAAGTGTTTCATCTGTTTTTAAGGCTGAAATTAGTGCTATTTTATATGCTCTCATGGTTATTTTTACCCTTCCGGATGTCTCTTTTACAATTTTTAGTGATTCTTGTTGTTGTTGTTGTTGTTGTTTTTTTACATCACAAAGGACTGGTCAAGGGCACAACATAAATGGGTAACACAAAGCCCGCTTAGTTGCCAGTCCCTATAAAGAAGACAGTAAGAGAATAAAATAAAAAAGAGGGGTGAGCCAATTTAGTTCGGTAGGTGTCTTGTTACTCTTCTTTTGAAAAGATTTAACTGATAGGAAAGTGGAAAAATAGAAACAGAAAGAGAGTTCCAGAGTTTACCAGTGAAAGGGATGAAAGAGTAAAGATACTGATTAACTCTTGCATTAGGAAGATAGACAGAATAGGGATGAGAATGAGTAGAAAGTCTTGTGCAGCGAGGCCACGGGAGGGAAGAGGAATGCAGTTAGCAAGTTCAGAAGAGCAGTGACCATGAAAATAACGGTAGAAGAGAGCAAGAGAAGCAACATTGCGTCGGTGAATTAAAGATTGAAGACAGTCAGTCAGAGAAGGGGAGTTGATGAGACGAAAAGCTTTTGACTCAACCCTGTTTAGGAGAGCTGTAGGAGTGGATTCTCCCCAAATATGTGAGAAATACTCCATACATGGGCGGATAAGGCCTCTGTAGAGAGCAAGTAATTGGGAGGGATAACAAAAAGGACGCAGACGCCACAGGACACCTAACTTCTTAGAAGCTGTTTTAGCAAGAGATGAGATGTGAGATTTCCAGTTCAGATTTCCAGTTCAGAGACAGTTCAGTGTCATTGAAGAAGAAGGGATAGTTATCTGGAAAGTTTTGTCGAGTAGATAGGTGAAGAAATTGGGTGGCATCTCTCCGTGAATCACTTAGTTTCTGTTGAGTTGGACGTCTAATAAACGACGTTGAAAAATGCAGGGTTGAATCGTCAGCGTAGGAGTGGATAGGGCTTTGAGTTAGACTTAGAAGATCATTAATGAATAATAGAAAGAGAGTGGGTGATAGGACAGAACCCTGGGGAACACCACTTTTGATAGATATAGGAGAAGAACAATGTCCGTCTACAGTAGCTGCAATAGAACGGTTTGAAAGGAAACTTAAGATGAAGGTACAGAGAGAAGGATAGAAACCGAATGAGGGTAGCTTGGAAATTAAAGATTTGTGCCAGACTCTATCAAAAGCTTTTGATATGTCAAGGGCAACAGCAAAAGTTTCACCGAAACCCCTAAAGGAGGATGACCAAGATTCAGTTAGGAAAGCTAGAAGATCACCAGTAGATCGCCCTTTACTGAAACCGTACTGACGATCAGATAGAAGATTGTGAGCAGATAGATGCTTAAGAGTCTTCTTATTAAGTATAGATTCAAAAACTTTAGAAAGGCAGGAAGTCAAAGCTATACGCCGGTATTTTAAAGGATTAGAACGGTCACCCTTCTTAAGAACAGGTTGGATGTGAGCAAACTTCCAGCAAAAAGGAGAGGTGGAAGTAGATAGACAAAGACGGAAAAGTTTGACCAGGTAAGGTGCAAGCACAGAAGCACAGTTTTTGAGAACAACAGGACTCTGTCAGGACCGTAAGCCTTCTGAGGATCTAGGCCAGAAAGGGCAAAGAAAACATCATTACGAAGGATCTTAATGACAGGCATAATATAGTCAGAGGGTAGAGGAGAAGGAGGAACAAACCCTTCATCAACCAGAGTGGAATTTTTAGCAAAGGTTTGAGCGAAGAGTTCAGCTTTAGAAATAGATGAGACAGCTGTGGAGCCATCTGGGTGAAGCATAGGAGGGAAAGGTGAAGAAGAAAAATTATTAGAGATGTTATTTGCTACATGCCAACAGTCACGAGAGGAATTTGATTCAGAAAGATTTTGACATTTTCTATGAATTAAAGAGTTTTTGGTAAGTTGAAGTAAAGATTTGGCATGATTACGGGCAGATCTATAAAGGGCATGAGTTTCAGGAGATGGATTCTTACGGTACCGTTTGTGAGCCACCTCTCTATCACGGACAGCATGAGAACAAGCAGAGTTAAACCAAGTGCTCTTCAATCACTCCGTAACTTTAACTCTCCCCATCCGCTGGTCAATGCCATCCTGGAATGGCTTTATCTGCTCAAGAGGCAAGGCCGGACGGTCAGCTTTTGTTGGGTTCCGGCACATGTAGGTGTTGCCGGTAATGAGGAAGCTGATGCCTTTGCAAAAGCTGCAGCTAGAAGACCAGCTCTATCACATTTTGCAGTGCCGGCTACATACCTACGCTCGGCAATCTATAGATCAGTTCACACCAGTTGGCAGGAACGATGGAATAATTTAGGGCAAAATAAACTACGCACCATCCACCAAAGTATCGAGGACTGAAGCTACTGCGGTCTCTCCCGGAGATGGGAGACTGCCTTGGCACGATTGCGTTTTGGTCACACTTTATATACACATGGATTCCTCATGGAGGGGGACCACCCTCCTTACAGTGATAGTGATGATTGCTTGGTCCTCTTAACTGTGCGGCACTTGCTGGTTGAGTGTCCTTGTCTTGGGGACCTACGTGAGCAATTCTTGTCCCGGTGTCGGGGGGCGGACGGTGCCTACCGTATCTCCCTGGCATTGGGAGAGAGGTGTTTCTCCCCGGGATATGAGGTCCATACCTCTATTGAGAGGGTTGACCTTCTGAACAAGTTATGATGTTTTTAATATTCTTTTATTATTGCTTTTAATACACTCTTGTTCTTTTCTATATTTTGTCATTTTAAATATTTTGATTATATCTA
>JACEEZ010021260.1:72500-75000 GCA_016584305.1 Chionoecetes opilio | reverse complement strand
GCAGTTTCTTGGTATCACAGACCAGAGCTGCACTACTGGACAAGGTATAGTAATGCCGGATGGGTAGCTAAGGAGATCGACCACATCCTCGTTAGTACTCGTTGGAGGATTCACCATAACTGCAGAATTGATCGGAGTGCTGAGTTCTTTGCAGCTGATTACATACTTGTTGCTACATTTATGCTTCATGTCGAGTCCAGAAGAATCTCAAGCGGTAACCATACAGTGTTTCATCTTGAGAAGCTGAAGGACTTAACATGTGCCCATGAGTACGCAGTGGCAGTCTTAAATCGGATTGATGTGCTCTGTGCCCTCAATGACACGGTAGAACTGTGGGGTACCTTTAAACGTGAAACTCTACAGGCTGCCACGTAGTGTATTGGGGAGCGCCCGAGGTCAAGCCGTGGTTTTGTCTCAACAATGAGTCTGGATAATATCGTGGAGAGTCGCGCTGCCAGGCTGGCTTGGAACCAGGACCAGCACAAGGCTCTGTCACGCAGGACTAGAATCCACTGGGGAGAAACAGGGTGAGGTATGTCAAGAGTCTCGCTGAGGATGTCGAGGGCCATGTAAACCCTAATGACCTCCGATCCGCCTACCAAGCCCTGAAGAAGCTCCGTTCCAAGTGTCCATCTCGGGCGAGTGCTATCCGAGCAGCAGATGGGCGCCTCTTGTCGGACATGGATGGGCAGATGGTTCGGTCCGCTGAGTACTTTGGGCAGTTTTCACGGTGGTCCCTGCAATTGGGCAGCTTCACAACGCTGGATTACAGGCAGTGGAAGCCGATCCCCCCATTGACGAAACCGCACCCTCTCTTGACGAAGTCAGAGAGGCTCTAGCAAATTTGAGGGGTGAAAAGGCAGCTGGTGTTTGTAATATCAGTGCGGAGCTCCTCAAAGCTGGCGGTGAAATCCGCCAGCTTTTCCGCGAGTTGCATGCTGTCCTGGCTGCCGTGTGGTAATCAGGTACCATTCCTCCTGACTGGAAAAGGTTGCTGGTCGTCCCTATCTGGAAAGGGAAAGGGGACCGTCAGGACTGCAACAAATACCGCGGTATTACATTTATCAGCGTGTCAAGCAGGGTGCTTACCCATCTATTGCTGACACGGATCCACAGCCATCTGCTGAAGCATCAGGGATCTCAGCAGTCTGAGTTCACGTCTGGTATGTCAACAACGGACCGTATCCTAGCGCTTCGTGTCCTGGTGGAACGCCGAAGTGAGTTTCGACAGGGGATGCTTGCAACCTATATTGATCTTAAAAATGCGTTTGACTCAGTGCATCGTGAGTCACTATGGGATCTACGAATTCGCGTGATTCCTGCAAGGACTATTGGTTTGATGACTGGACTGTACTCTGGGACTGAGAGTGCTGTGAAGTGTGGGAGAGGTGTATCCAGCTTCTTTCCTGTGAATACAGGAGTGAGGCAAGGGTGCGTCCTTGCCTCCCTTGAGTAGGGAGCCTGCATGGGGACTCGCGCGTGGTGACCCCGGAAAGGGGCATCATAGTATGGGCGAGGTGACGCGCCCCTTCTGGCGTATGCCCCGAATGATTGATTTTGTAGGGTTTATTTACCCCCCCCCAAAAGGGTAATCTATGAACTTATGAACAAAATCGAAAAAGGTTAAAGGTAATTATTCTTTACACCAAATAAGCAAGTCCATTTCAGACGGTATGTTTCACATGTACCAACCTATACATTACGCTTTTTTTTCAAAGAATGCAAGGCAACCAAGCTTGGTGCTAATTATCCTCATAAATTCAAAGTACCTTCACGATGCCCACAATGTGTTCTGTCTTTCGTCCTTTTAAGGTTCGAGTGAAGGCGTCTAGCTGAACCCTGCTCAGGCCTGCCACTAAAAACCTAGAATTATAGGAAGAAAAAAAATTAGTCATATATAATTGTATATTGCAACTAATTCATGCCGAAAACATCCCTCACCATATATTTAACATATTTCAATTTGTTTAGCCATTACGAAATTGTATATGGCAAACAAAATGAGAGGACGCTTATATATATAAGTGGCTTCGTCTTCCTGGAATTATTTTTTCACCTCATTTACTGTGTGTGGAATTAACAATCAACAAAAATTGCTATTTTTTGGTAGAAAAAAAGAAGAAAGACAATTTAATATAGAAATTATGTTATACACCTGCAATTATTCACACGAATGTAAAGTATTGAATGCAAAAATATTTTATTTCATGGTTCAGAAAATATCAATACAAAAGTAAGATACAGCTGTTCATGAACATTGCAATACAAAAAATCTGACCCCATCCGCAATTTTCGAGCTGAGTTTACGCTACAATTATTCTGCATATAAAATTTATCTGGACAGTATGCTGTTATTTGCTGCGGTAAAGGTCACATTAAACTAGTCAGACAGCTTTGATTATGTGAAATTTAACTAAATATAATTGGCATGTATCATGTGACCATGCAGAAGTGCATGTGCACCTTAATATCATTCTTTGTTTTTGCGGGTTCACAACAT
>JACEEZ010021260.1:50000-70000 GCA_016584305.1 Chionoecetes opilio | reverse complement strand
ACCAATCCATACAGGTAGTATGAGCCTGCTGAGGGTTGACCATCACATAAAACGAACCTGCACCTATAACATCACAGGTGTCACTATAAAAAAATCCAGCCTGCGCCACCAACGGGCGGAGAGCCAACCATCATCACCCACCAGAATGTGCAGGGCCAACCATCTGAGCCCTTTAGGAAAAACTAAATAAAGTGCCTACAGGCGCCATAGGTTACATGGTAAAAAAAAATATATATATATTATTATTAAAAATAACATATGTTAGGGTTTTTTTCAGTGTTTTTTTTATGATTTGAGGAAATTATGTACCCAGTGCTGCTGCCACCAATCACTAGATATTGGAGCAAAGGAAATTACACTTGTACTATTTTGAATAACGAAGTTCAGGTCCAATACTAGCAGTATACAGCGTAGTCTTGCCCAGCGAAACCTCAGGCTATAGATATAACGAAAGAGTGGTTTGTTTTTTAATTTACCATTGTGTAGGTCCCCAGCGTGAATAATTTATGTCATGCTTTGTGGGAATTTTTGAAATACTTGGGGGAAGTTTGCTTCTTCATGGTTAGAATATCTATATTTAAAGAAAATACCATTCAAAAAATATTTTCCTACATGTAGCTGTAGCATATTTTTTTCTTCAACCTACCATATTCTTGTAACTGTAGTGATATCATGGTAAAAGAAGGGAAATACGTGTACTCAATATGTAATTGTTGTTCTTTATTGGTGTTGATGCTCTTAATTAGTTTTGATTTGCTCTCTAGTAAAGGAAATGTAGGTTAACATTACACACGAGTAGGCTGACTCCACATGCCTTACTGCTTACTGTCCTCTTATTATTTTCGGTATATTTTCAGTATATTGTGCAGTAGTTATTCACTTGCAGAAACCAAAAATATATCACTATTTTAAATAAAAATAATAGCTTAGTTATGTTATGTTTAGATTTGGTTAAGTTAGGTAAATTTTAAGTTATGTTTTGTTTAGGTTTGGTTTACAATAGGTTTGGATTAGGTTTTGTTGAGTTTTGTTGAGTAACGTTTAATTTATAAACGAATCTTATGGTGCGCGTTTGAGCAGCTGCCTAAACCTGTGGAATATTTACCGAAATCTAAATTAATACTGTAATAGCATCAGTAAAAATCTATAAGAAGCCAAGTTGTAATAAAGCAATTAATTATGACCCTAACTATTCACATACATTTGAAGTTTATATTTTCATCTCTAGGTTTAATAAGTGGGGGTCTGCTCTTTATCAATTGTATTTGCTGTACATCAATAGTTTTCGAATAATCCTCCCGGTTAGGAGGTTAAGTTAAGTTATGTTAATAACTCTTAAGGGGAGCCATGAGGTAAAGTTTGTTTGATAATAATCTTTTAGGGGAATCTAGATGTATCCCAAGTAGTGCAGCATGGTTTGTATTGTATAGCAGGATGTGGCAGGCTCATTGATGGTGCGTTTAGTTGGTCTTTTTTATTTTTTGGGGGGAGGGGGGTTACTAGATCAAAATATAATGTTATAAGAATGTATCATTTTTATATTGAGTTTTTACCAAAGTACTTATTGAAAGTTTTCTTCTTCCAATACTATATTTAGTTGGCAGTATCACCCCACAAATGAGAGTTGCTTGTGAAAATATGTGTATTTATGGCTGTCTGCTATTTCTGACACTTTATTGTGACTGATAAGTATGAGCAAATCTAAGACAAGATCATATACAAGAAAGATTTTGAGAAAGCTCTGGCATTCCAAAGAGATACAGTGGTATCTTGTTAAAATTAGATATAATGGTATCATATTATAATTTTACTTTTCATTGGAAATTTCTTATTCGTGTGCATGTATTGTCCTTCTCTACTCAGAATATCATGTATTTCAAGAGAAACTATGTTTTATCGGCACTTCTGTTTGCAACCTTAGCCCACTGTTAGATGTGGACTTAAGAGGTGCTTTAGATGGAGGAATATATTGAGGGCATACAATGAGTTTGTAGACACCAGCACGACCACCGGTGCTGCAACCCTATCCAATCCAGGTTACTTCCATGAGATATGTGGACAAGTCCATGACAGCCATCTTATGAATCCCTCAACATCTGCAGTGGACTAATTGAGGTACTGTGACATATTATGAAATGTGGATACAGACATACTTTTCTCATGTAATTGAGGCTCTAAAACACCCATCCGTATATGTTGTATAGAAGCAAACTGTAAGGTGCTTGCACTGTGTGTACGGTTGCTTTGATTTTATAAATATTAACAAAGTATTATATTGAGTCCGTCACAAATGTGTCAAAAATTGCTGGATGTGAACATGCATGCTTCCTTAGGAGAGGTGCTAAGTCATTTGCTTTAATATCACAAATAACAAACTACGTGCTGTCATGTATGACTCCGTATGCGAAATGTATCCATTCCTATTTAATTTCCAACGCCCTTCGACCACTCGGTCCTACATGTAATTTTCCCATTACTTGTTCTTGATTGTCCACAACACTCCAACCAAGTCTGGCTACTTTCCCTTATCTGCTTCACCATGCTCAATTTTCCCCAACACACGGGGCCCTAACTGCATCCTCAGCAAGGTTGTCTTCTGGTTCAGGGATCACTACTGACACAAATGGTATGCCAGAGCTACCTGAGGGGATTCATGGACCTTGCAGCCAAGTCCCTGAAGAAGAGAGTCCCGACCAGAGCGCTGTCCAGTAGCTACTGTGAAGGTGGTGATGAGCAATCCTCAACGATCATAGGTGGCAGCAGATGGTGGCAGGATGGCTCAGTAAGGCTAACACCTGACTCCCACAACATGCATATAAGGGATTTATTGAAAAAAAAATACTGTGACCCTAAACTGTTAAAGTTCATGCAAGAAAGGAATGAAAAAAATGGAAGTGTTTAGGTATAAACAATTGCAGTGAGAATTGTTTGGATTTTTGAGATTTTAGTGAAATTTCAAAACACTGCTTTAAAAGAGGAAAATGTTAAGAAAAGAAGCAGAGCAGTAGCAGCAGAGACCTTAATGATGTGAAGAAAAAAAAATTCTCTCTTCTCTCTCTGTCTATCATATTTAGCTTTCTCCCAAACATGTGGGATGTCACAAGAAACTTTACACAAGCACAATAAAATATTTAAAATACATTTTAGACAGATGTATTTCCTTACATTCACACCGATTGCAATTATTATCTTTTTTTTAAACATATTCTTAATTTTAGGCTTTTTGTACATATAGTATTTTCATGACACAGATGTGGCCATATAAACATGTCAATAATACATTTTACTTTTTTATAGGGCCGTTTACTTTTTCAGCAGATAGATAGATAGATAGATAGATAGATAGATAGATAGATAGATAGATAGATAGATAGATAGATAGATAGATAGATAGATAGATAGATAGATAGATAGATAGATAGATAGATAGATAGATAGATAGATAGATAGATAGATAGATAGATAGATAGATAGATAGATAGATAGATAGATAGATAGATAGATAGAAGTAGATAGATATAAGATAGATAGATAGATAGATAGATAGATAGATAGATAGATAGATAGATAGATAGATAGATAGATAGATAGATAGATAGATAGATAGATAGGATAGATAGATAGAATTAGATTAGATAGATAGATAGATAGATAGATAGATAGATAGATAGATAGATAGATAGATAGATAGATAGATAGATAGATGATAGATAGATAGATAGATAGATAGATAGATAGATAGATAGATAGATAGATAGATAGATAGATAGATAGATAGATAGATAGATAGATAGATAGATAGATAGATAGATAGATAGATAGATAGATAGAATAGGATAGATAGATAGATAGATAGATAGATAGATAGATAGATAGATAGATAGATAGATAGATAGATAGATAGATAGATAGATAGATAGATAGATATGATAGATAGATAGATAGATAGATAGATAGATAGATAGATAGATAGATAGATAGATAGATAGATAGATAGATAGATAGATAGATAGATAGATAGATTAGATTTAGATAGATAGATAGATAGATAGATAGATAGATAGATAGATAGATAGATAGATAGATAGATAGATAGATAGATAGATAGATAGATAGATAGATAGATAGATAGATAGATAGATAGATAGATAGATAGATAGATAGATAGATAGATAGATAGATAGATAGATAGATAGATATGATAGATAGATAGATAGATAGATAGATAGATAGATAGATAGATATAGATAGATAGATAGATAGATAGATAGATAGATAGATAGATAGATAGATAGATAGATAGATAGATAGATAGATAGATAGATAGATAGATAGATAGATAGATAGATAGATAGATAGATAGATAGAATGTACAAAAGTCTATGACTACTTAGTTATAATTTGATATGTAGTGTTTGTATTTGTCCATGTTATTGCATTTCACTGACTTTTTTTTAAATTAAAATTAAAGGCATGAATCTGACATACTAGGCATTTTAAATATCAATAACAACAATCATAAACATTTAGCAAACATGTACTTTCATGAGAAGATTGTAAAAAATTAGGGAATTGATAGATTTTTGGTGATATCTGGGAGCCATAAATCAGTTGCCTCTCACTCCCGCACCCAAAAACCGTGGTTATCCACAAGGTCCTCAGGGTTAGAGGCCACACCAAGAAGTAGAGTGGTGGCGTTCTGCTTTAGAATTATCATTCAAAAATATTTCATATAGCATTCTATTTAACCTGGGGTTTAAACTTCTGGAATATCTGTTTATATTACAGACACTCTTTTTCATACATATATTTTGGTGCGTGTTTTGACTTTATCTCATCAACACAAATTACTTTTAATATACTTTTCATCGGAAATCACTAATAACCCAGATATTGGATGGATTGGTGTCGGGAAATAACAAAACGTAGTCCATTGTCGCTGTGAGCTAGAGTGTGGTTAAATTAGGCAAGTTTTCAGTCAGATAAGGTTCAAGTTGCGATTAGGTTTGATGAGGTTTTGGTTAGGTTTTGCTAATTTAGGTAGATACAACTATTTTGACAGCGTTCCAAATAGGAAACTAGCAAGTTGGGTTAAGTTTTGTCAGACTATTTTGTTTAACAGTGTCGGCAGCCACCAGCTGGTCCTAGATGGTTATACCCGACCCCCACTAATAACTCTGTTAGTATGCATACAAGGAAAAATAGTTTATATAGATGAGACAAAACCATAACTTACAACAAAATAACTGTATGACAAGAGTGCCTATAAGTAAAAAAAACATTACCAAAATTACATGGACCTTGAATTTTGTTCGATCAATCCAGGCTGCAGAGTAAAGGTTAGGTATGTCAGCATTCATGTGCATATCATTTCTTGAAAAGTAATGATATGCCAATGATATCTATCTCCCAATGGTCTTAAAGATCTCTTTGGTCATATATACTGCCAGTATAACTGCAGCTGCGTAAGGGAATTCCTTGACAAACACAATATTAGGGGTAGCATAGACTCTCTGTCACGCTAGTCCCCGAAATAGGTAATATTGAATATATAAAATATGGTAAATAACAGCAATTAAATACAACAATAGCCGGGACTGTGGTGTGTGACATATACGGGAATCAACAAAGATTGTCCACTCAAACAAGGTATTCATGTATAAGGGATCTTAAAGTTATGTGTCACGGACTCTGTCAAGACTGTAAGCCTTCCGAGGTTCTAGGCTAGAAAAAAACAAAGAAAACATTATTACGAAGGATCTTAGCAACAGGCATAATATAGTCAGAGGGTGGAGAAGAATAAGGAACAAACCCTTCATCAACTTTACTTGCATCCTCCTTTACTTTTACCTTCATCAACTAGAGTTGAATTTTTAGCAAGGGTTTGAGCAAAATAATCAGCTTTATAAATAGATGAGACAGCTGAGGAGCCATCCAGGAGAAGCATACGAGGGAAATATGAAGAAAACAAATTGTTAAGAGATTATTTAAGCTAGATGCCAGCAGACACGAAAGGAGAGTGATTCAGAAAGATTCTGACATTTTCTGTGAATGAAGGAGTTTTTGGTAGGTAGAAAAAAAAGGTTTTAAAAAATGAAGAAATATGAAAGGCGCGAGTCTCAGGAGATGGATGGTTACGATACAGTCTGTGAGCTGCCTCTATATCGTTGATAGCCTGAGAACTAGCTGAGATAAACCAAGGTTTACGGGCTTTAGGATTAAAGAACATGTGTTACATGTATGCCTCCATGTTAGAGACAATGATATCAGTTATGCCGTTTGCACAAAAAACTGAGTTGAAATGTCAGAAGCACCTCCGCCTATGTTGGTCCCGAAGCAGCATCAGAGCGATAGGACAGGTAACAACCATAATATTGTGATCGGAGGAACTCAACGAAGGGAACAGTTTCACAGAGTAAGCAGAAGTGTTAGAGGTTAAGAAAGGATCAATAATGTTGGGCTTGTCTCCAAGGCGGTCAGGAATACGGGTAGGGTGGTGCACCAGCTGCACTAGGTTTTAGAGGAGAGAAAAGCTGCAGGCTTGCTCACGAGAGTAGTCAGTGAAAGAAGGTGATAACTATTGCTGGTGGTGAACATCGAAATCCCCAAGAATGGACATTTTTGCATAAGAAAAAATAAAGGAAATGTGCCACACTTTTGATGTTAAATATTCGAAAAATTTTACATAGTCTAAGGACGGATATACAGCACATATACCTTTAAGAAGAGAGTGACATTGAGGTCGAAGCCAGATGGAAGAAAATTCTGAAGATGCAAGACCGTGGGACTGAACGCAAGTGATGTCGTTGCGTACATATACGCAATAGCCAGGTTTAGATTGAAAATGATAATATATAGGGTAATAGAAAACATAAATTGAACTGCTGTCAGTGCTCAGAGACACTGTAGCGTGTCACTTCAGTATACAGGAAAACAAAAACCAAGTTCCTTGGGGCTTTTACTGTTCACAACAGAACAAACCCAACACCAACTTAACACTATTAGTTCTCTCGAACACAAGGTAAAATCCAGTCGATGTGAAGGTGCAGACACGGCGAGTCTGCGAGGTGACACTGCTCCCTTGTGATGTGGCTACACGGTGTGGCTTGACCAGCGAGCGTAACCACGGGTTGACCCTGTAGCACGACCAGGGTACCAGTGAGGTAGCTTAGGAATTGTTGGTGATGCAGGGTGACGAGAGGGCGATACTGCGGTTGTGGTGAAGGAGTGTTCGCGGCTGAACCCTGGTAGCTCTGCCGGTGGTTCAGTCCTGGGTTCCCTACATAACATTGCATTTGCTTCAGCCTTCATCTCGAATCCGTATTGTGAAGCTCCCGAGCTGTGGGTGTGTGTGACTCGGTGTGGTTGTTCAATAATTTGGGTTTGAACCACCACAACAGATAGGGTATCGGTGAGGAAAATAATATGTGGTCTAGAGGAGGAGATCTGATGTTCCACAGATTGGAAGTTAGATCTAAGACAGGGATCTAACTTTGAAGTTGCAGCGCCTATAGGTGTTTACCAATAAGTAAAATGATCTTGAAGCTCCAACATAACAATTCAAATAGATTATTCACCCCAAAATCAGTTGGAATTCATAAATACTTCTCATGTTTAGCCTTGCTGGTTTAAAAAATAGCGTTGTATTCAGTTTCCCCCCGTCCGCCAGTAGCCATCTTTAATATATATTTACAGGTGCTAGCAACCAGAAATTGCTTGGCTAACAATGCTTTTCTTGAAGTTTAAACATCATAGTAGCTTAAATAGAAGGATGGCAGGTATAAAAAGGGGGGGTTTCGTAGCCCTTGTTCTACTACATAAACACTTATGACCCAAAAATAAAAACAAATTATATGGAGGCGGGGCCATTCGAGTATAGGTCAGGTCCTGTAAAAATTACAACTAGGTACAACTAGGTAAACACACACACACACACACACACACACACACACACACACACACACACACACACACACACACACACACACACACACACATACACACACACGAACACACATACACACACATATAATCATAAACACACACACACACACACACACACACACTATCGGGTGCTCCGTAGTGTAATGGCTAGCACGCTCAGTTCACAACCAAGAAGTCACTGGTTCGATTTATTAGCGTAGCGGAGATAGATGCGCGGTCTCCATAAAATTCGAGCCCCTGTCCACCAAGCAGTGAATGGGTACCGGGTGTTAGCAAGGGGTTGTGTCCCGCTTCCCGGGGTGGTTGTTTCCCCCAACACAAACAACTAAGTAAGCAAATTGAAAATGTATATATGGAGACGGGTCCATACGAATTTAGCTGAAGCCCTGTAAAATACAAATAGCTGAAAATACAAATAGCTGAATACACACAAGCACCTGTAACCTGTAAACTTTAACTAACCTCTGTAACCTGGACTATCATTCCGGTGGCGCCTAGTCACCTGCCTAAGCGGAGGTGCTTCTGGTATTTCAACTAAGATAAGTGGGAGGACCTAAGTCAATACTACTCTGATTTTCCATGGAATGATTATTCTTCGGTGGCAGAGACCCATCTCCTTGTGCAAAGTGCATAACTGAGGTCATTGTCTCTGGCATGGAGGCATAGATTCCACGCACTTTCTGTAATCATAAAGCTCGTCAACCTTGGTTTAACTTTGCTTGTTCTCATGCTGTCCAAGGTAGAGAGAAGCTCATTGACGGTACTGTAACCATTCATTTCCTGAAAATCGTGCCCTCTATATTTCTACCCTTAACCAGGAAAAAAATTTTCTTCAACTTACCAAAAACTCCTTCATCAATAGAAAATGGCAAGTTTTTCAGATTCAAATCAAATTCAAATTCAAATTGGTGTATTGCCCATATAACACATACGTTTATATTATACAATATGAATTGCTTGGCTGGACCTTCCAAATGTAAACATTTTTGGCAGGCCCCAAAGGTGAATATTCAAACGTTTGCCCTACAATAAATATATTGCAAGAAAGTATATATTTATAAGTATGAGCATAAATGTATAATGAAATAATTATATTATGTGAGTAAATAAAGGTGTGCATTAGTTGCATAACACCTAACGGATTCAAGCTGGAAAAGCGTAGATTTAGAAAGGAAATAGGGGAAAACTGTTTCACAAATAGGGTGGTGAATGAATGGAATGGTCTCAGTAGACAGGTAGTTAGTGCGGAGTCATTAGGGAGCTTTAAAGAGGGGCTGGATAGGTTCATGGATGGGGATGCAAGGTGGATGTAGGTAGTGTTAGGTGACAGGAACTACCACGTGTAGGCCTCGCGGCTTCTTGTAGCTTCCTTCTTTTCTTATGTTCTTATGTTCTTATGTTCTAACATCGTGCACCAGGTACCTCACATAGCCAAACACCACGGATAACCAATCACCACACATAACCAACAATCACATAACAAAACCATTGACCTATCCTAGCTAAATACCATACCTCAAACATCAAACATCACATATGATCAAATACCACATAATACCATATAACACATGACCAAACACCACACATAACTAAACATACATATAAAATATAAAACTTGTTACGCTTACCCACAAAACTTCTTGCATACAACATGTTTGTGGAAATTATCCACTAAAAATCGCTCTAATTTTGAGTAAGGTTAATTTGAATGGTGGAATTTGGCGCCTACCGTCAGGAGTTCGGGATACGAACACAAATTCCACCTATGTATATATTATAAATATAATAATTAATACTTATATTTCGGTATAAATTCAGATGTATTTAGATATATTTAGATAATTTTGGTGGTATTCATCTATAATACCACAATTAATCAAAGGATTAACATAATCTAGGAATTGTAAGGAAATGTCCACGTAATGGAACATTGTTGGAACATTGTCCCACGTGTAAACTCCTAGCTGTCTTGAAGGGAGTTTAGTCAAGACATAGTTAGTAACGCGTCAGCCACTACGATATGAAGTTGGAGTGAGCGGTTTGATTATACACTAAGGTGTAGTCAACTCATAATAATATGAGTAAATTTTAACCGATCAATCGGTTGAGAAGGACAAGTTGTAAAACACACTAAGAATTCAGCTATGAGAAGCCTCCGCTCGGCCCGACGAAGCGGCCATTTTACGTGGGGGATTCAGCCAGTCACCACGAAAGTCACGAGTTCCACTCCCAGCCTGTTGCAACTCTGACCACCTCGACATACAATACTTCCCCAAAGATAGAGATCAAGCCAACGCACATTACAACCCACCTGCCACTGCTGAGTATATCTTAGTTACAGCTAAATAGGGTATCATACCAGACTAGGTAGAATTGGGTTAATCGCATGGTGAGTTCACGTTAATCCACATTATAATTTTAACAGTTGTTGTCGACCATCAATTGGTGGTCGATAATTCCAACAATGTTATTCAAGTAAGCATACAGATGACTCTTGCATTTAATATAACTTGATTAGATGTTTCTTTGTATTGATTTTAAATGTGTTTTTATCAACTATGTTTTTAATGATGTCAGGAAGTTCATTATATTCAATACATCCGTAGTAGAGTACACATCTCATCTGAGCTTCCAGGTTGGGAAAGGCGGTCTGAGTCTGCATCTATTCCTAGTGCTTATGTTGTGTATATCAAAAGATGTTGTTAGTTGAATAAGATCATGCCTGTGAAGCTGATCATGTATAAATTTCAGAGACTCAAGTTTATATTCATCAGGAATCCTGAACATATTATAGGTTTTAAATATTGGATTAGTGTGCTCATGATTACTGATGTGACCAATTGTGCGAATAACTTTTTTTTTTTTTTTTTAATAGCACTAAGGGTTTACTTTAAGTTGTATTAGCCATTCCCGATACAAAATTATAGTACTGTAAATAAGGGTAAAACAAGACATAGTATAGGAGCAATACTGTGTCGATAGTTAACTAGTTATTTATTTTGTTTAGTATTCCAAGTGATTTGGCCAGTTTACTATTTACGTGATTCAAACGAACTTTCTAGGTTAGTTGGTCATCAATATTTATACCTAGATATTTTAATGAGTAATTTCTGTATATTTTGTCATTACAATATTTTATTTCATAACTATTAACTCTTCTTGCGTGCGAATATTAGGTATTTAGTTTTATCTACGTTAAGTGATAACTTACTACACGAGAGCCAGGTTAAAACATTATTTAATTCAGTATTTAGTGTTCTTACTGTATAGTGTAAGTTACGTCCAGAAAGAGTTAGATTGGTGTCATCTGCGAAGAGCGTGAAATTTAGTATCCGTGATGAGTTAATTATGTCGTTAATACAAAGCAGGAATAGTAATGGCCCAAGAGTTGAGTCTTGCGGTACTCCCGTTAATATTGTAGAGTTTTTTTTATTTACATTATCAATTATTGTATATTGTCTTCTACTACATAAGTAACTGTTGATCGAGGCATTAGCTTTGACCCTTATACCATAATGATGTAGTTTTTTTAGCAATATTCCGTGGTCTAGTGTATAGAATGCTTTTTTTAAGTCTAAAAATACACTTGCAACATACTTTCCCTTACCAAGATCAAGAAGAATTAAATACATTAAAATAGTTATAGCATGTTTAGGGGATAGATTAGTTCTGAAACCAGACTGGCAATCAGTGATTATGTTATTAATATCTAATAATTCAATTAACCTGTTATACCTAGCTCTTTCATAAATTTTAGATAATATAATGAATCAAACTCCTCTCGTAAGGAGCCAAAAAAAATCATCTTACAATTTTACTTTTTCATCCTTCCTTCCTATGCTTCACCCAAATGTATCCACAGCTGTCTCATATATTTATAAAGCTGAACTCTTTGATCAAACATTTGCTAGAAATTCCAATCAGGTTGTGAAGGGCTTGTTCCTCCTTCTCCTCCACCCTCTGACTATATTATACCTGTTATTAAGATCCTTCGTAATGATGTTTTCTTTGCCCTTTCTGACCTAGATTCTCGGAAGGCTTGACAGAGTACCTCTTATTGTTCTATAAAAAGAAACCTCTGGATCTGTGTTTGCAACCTGCTTGGTCAAACATTTCCGTCTTTGTCTATCAATTTCCACCTTTTCTGGATGTTTACTCACAATCAACCTGTTCCTCAGAAGGGTGACCGTTCTAATCTTTCAAACTAACATTCAATAGATCTGACTTCGTGCCTTTCTAATGCTTTGAATTTATACTTCATAAGAACATTCTTAAGCATCTATCTGCTCACAATCTTCTATATGATCGCCTGTACGGTTTCCGTTACATACGGTTTCACATATATACGCTATATCCGTGTTTATACGGTTTCATTAAATGGCGATCTACTTGTCATCTACTAGCTTTCCTAACTGAATCTTGGTCATCCTCCTTTAGGGGTTTCGGTGAAACTTTTACTGTTGCCCTTGACATATCAAAATATTTTGATAGAGTCTGGCACAAATCTTATATTTATAAGCTACCCTCATTCGGTTTCTATCCTTCTTTTCTTTCCTTCACTGTGAACCCTCATATTTGGTTTCCTTTCTAACCGTTTTATTGCAGCTACTGTAGACGGTCTTCTCCAAAGTCGAGCAATAGTGGTGTTCCTCAGGATTCTATCCTATCATCCACTCTCTTTCTATAATTCATGATAATCTTCTAAGTCTAAATCAATGTTCTATCCACTTCTACGGTGATGCTTCTATCTTGCATTTTTCAACGCTGTTCATCATCGTCCAAATCAACAGGAACTAAGTTATTCTCGCATATATATCTATATCTATAGAGCGCATAATTTATGATCTTTCAATAATTTCTGATTGGTGCTAAGCAAGCGTTGTTTCGTTCACTGCCTCAAAAACCCAATTTTGTCACCTATCTACTCGACAAAACCTATTAGATAACTATCCCCTTTACAATGGACATTCTATATACTACTATAGACCATAGCTATCAATCAATCATTGGGGGCATACGCCGGGAGGCGCGTTGCCTCGCATACCCTATGACAACACTCCCTGGGGTCATCACGCGCGAGTTCTTATGCAGGCTCCCTTCCCATACTAAGCAACTATCGACAAGAAGCACTAACTTGCTCCAGCCGCGAGCCTTGTTGTGGCCCCCTTGGGCTCCTCCACCCCGGATTGTCTCTTACAGATACAACCCGGTGGGAAGGATCGGTTTCAGGGTATCATGACACATGCCCATATAGCCGAAATTGGCGCTGACGGTCTATGCAGGTAATATGCCTCGATTCAGTCTCACTGTGCAATCGCTGATTTGACAAGTAATCATCGCAGCGATACCCCATGATTCTGCAAAGACACTTATTACCAAAGGCATCGATTCGCCTCTTCAAGTCACAATTTAGTGTCGATATCTAACAACCATAGAGTAAGAGAGGGATCACAAACGACTTGAAGGTCCGGATCTTTGTCCTTCTGCACAGGTACCGACAACGCCAAATACTTGTGCTGATCGAGTACATGAGTCCGTGACCTATGCCAATCCGCCGTAAGACTTCTTGACGTAACCCGCCGTGATTATGGACTGTACTACCATGGTATGTAAAAGTTTCCAAGATCTCAATGTTCTCGCCGCACGCATGAACAGATTGTACTGTTTCATCTAGTAAGCCTCCTATCACCTGGACTTGGTCATGAGTCAGGAGACTTCAAGTCAAAAAGGCTCCTTTTCTCGTGCAGCGCCTCGAGAGCCATCACCAGGACCTCCAGCGACTCAGCAAAGATTACTACTACATCATCGGCAAAAACAAGATCAATGATCCTGGTGTTGCCGAGGGATGCTCCACAATCACTTTGATCTACAACTTTGCCCAATACCCAGTCCATACAAGTGTTGACATGAGATTGGGCAAGGATGCACCCTTGCCTTACTCCTGTATTCACAGGAAAATAGAAACTGGATACACCTCCCTCACACTTCACAGCACTCTCAGTCCCAGAGTACAGGCCAGTCATCAAACTAATAGTCATCGCAGGAATCCCACGAAGTCGCTGAAGATCCCAGAGTGACTCACGATGCACTGAGTCAAACACCTTCTTGAGATCAACATAGGGTACATGCATCCCCTGTCGAAACTCACGTCGGCGTTCCACCAGGACACGGATCGCTAGGATACGGTCCGCTGTTGACTTACCAGGCGTGAACCCAGACTGCTGATGTCTCTGATCCTTCAGTAGATGGCTGCGGATCCGTGTCACCAAAAGATGGGCAAGCACCTATTTTGGCACGCTGAGCTGTATAATACCGCGGTAATTGTTGCAGTCCTGATGTCCCCTTCTCTTTTCAGGTATGGACGACCAGTACCCTTTTCCAGCCAGAAGGAATGGTACCTGATTGCCACACGGCAATCAGGACAACATGCTACACGTGGATCATTGCCTCACCCCCAGCTTTGATGAGCTCAGCACTGATTTTACAAACACCAGCTGCCTTGCCACCCCTCAACTATGCTACAGCCTTTCTGACTTTGTCAAGAGAGGGCGCGGTTTCGTCAATGGGAGGATTGGCATCCACCGCCCGTAATCCAGTGGTGTGAAGCTGCCCAATTCATATGAATGTGACCATGAAATATTCAGGATTCCGTAGATCTTTGTTTTGTGTTGTTTTGATGTTAAAATAGTCAAATATGCATACATATATGAGATGACTTTGTCTTGTGATGCATATGCCTTAACTACAATGATATATATCATACGTATTTAAAATATTCAGTTTTTTTAAAAGATAATATAATTTTTCTCTATATTATCAAGTAGGAGTGGTGTTGTTTTCATTAAGTAATATTGAAATGTATTCTGTAATGTAATATATAAATATTATGAACGAGTTAAAAAATCTTGTTTTGGCAGCACTCCCCGAAGTTTCCCATTTTTCTTATATATATTTGCATGGGCGAGATATGTATCTTACATAAATCCACGCATTCACATTATGGTGATCAGTACACAAGGTTAGGGTCAAGGGACCTCATGTCTAGTGTTACGAACATGGAAGTTTGTTACGGACTTGTCAGAAACAAGATAGAAAACACTTGAATGAACTATTATTTAATTATGATATTGCAGTACATTAACAAAAGTGGATATTGTGAAGAATTTCCTGACCTTACACAATTCTCAGACTGACCTTAACCTCACAAGTCCTCCTGACACAACACTTGTAACATAAATCAAATAATATAACTCATGGGACTTACAAGGCTCTATATTTCCTCTCAAAATACGTGGGTATGTTTGAATAGCTGTTAAGGTGCTCGACGGACTCTACATCAGTCATTTGTTTTTATACATTTTTCACACGAACGCACCAATCTAGCTAACTCTTGGCCTATGACTGGCTAATGAAATTCAGCTTAGATGCGTTTCAAAGTTTTCCTACTACTCAAATAATCACCTGAGACAATACTATGCCCCAACTTGAACACTGCATGCCGATATTTATTGGGCACGACTAATTGCAGTTCCTCATCACCACATAAAAGAACTGACGATAAAAAATTTGGTTTGTTTTTCTTTACATCATAAAGGACTGGCCAAGGGCACAACAAAAATAGGTAACATAAAGCCCGCTTAGTTGCCAGTCCCTATAAAGAAGACAGTAAGAGAGTAATAAAAAAGAGGGGTGTGCCAATTTAGTTCGGGAGGTGACTTGTTACTCTTCTCTTGAAAAGATTTAAGTCGTAGGAAAGTGGAAAAATAGAAACAGGAAGAGAGTTCCAGAGTTTACTGGAACTAAGTTCACTTTACCAGTGAAAGGGATGAAAGAGTAAAAATACTGATTAACTCTTGCATTAGGAAGATGGACAGAATAGGGATGAGAATGCGTATAAAGTCTTGTGCATCGAGGCCGCGGGAGGAGGGGAGGCATGCAGTTAGCAGGTTCAGAAGAGCAGTGAGCATGAAAATAACGGTAGAAGATAGCAAGAGAAGCAACATTGCGGCGGTGATTTAAAGATTGAAGGCATTCAGTCAGAGGAGGGGAGTTGATGAGACGGAAAGCTTTTGACTCAACCCTGTTTAGGAGAGCTGTATGAGTGGATCCTTCCCATACCTGTGAGACATACTCCATACATGGGCGAATAAAGCCCCTGTACAGAGCAAACAACTGGGAAAGAGAAAACAGAAAGACGCAGACGCCAGAGGACACTTAACTTCTTAGAAGCTATTTTAGCAAGAGATGAGATGTGAGATTTCCAGTTCAGATTTTTAGTAAAGGATAGCCCAAGAATGTTCATTGCAGAAGGAGATAGTTGAGTGTCATTGAAGAAGAGGGGATAGTTGTCTGGTAGGTTTTGTCGAGTAGATAGGTGAAGAAATTGGGTTTTTGAGGCATTGAACAAAACAAGGTTTGCTTTGCCCCAATCAGAAATTATAAACAGATCAGAAGTTAGGCGCTCGGTGGCATCTCTCCGTGAATCACTTAGTTCCTGTTGTGTTGGACGTCTAATAAACGACGTTGAAAAATGCAGGATAGAATCATCAGCGTAGGAATGGATAGGGCTTTGAGTTATACTTAGAAGATCATTAATGAATAATAGAAAGAGAGTATGTGCTAGGATAGAACCCTGAGGAACACAACTGTTGATAGATTTAGAAGACGAACAATGTCCGTCTACAATAGCTGCAATATAATGGTTTGAAAAGAAACTTAAGATGAAGGTACAGAGAGAAGGATAGCAACCGAATGATTTGTGCCAGACTCTATCAAAAGCTTTTGATATGTCAAGGCCAACAGCAAAAGTTTCACCGAAACCCCTAAAGGAGGATGACCAAGATTCAGTTAGGAAAGCTAGAATATCGCCAGTAGAATGCCCTTTACGGAAACCGTACTGACGATCAGTCAGTATACGATAGAATATTGTGAGCAGATAGATGCTTAAGAATCTTCTTATTAAGTATAGATTCAAAAGCTTTAGAAAGGCAGGAAGTCAAAGCTATAGGACGGTAGTTTGAAGGATTAGAACGGTCACCCTTCTTAGGAACAGGTTGGATGTGAGCAAACTTCCAGCAAGAAGGAAAGGTGGAAGTAGATAGACAAAGACGGAAAAGTTTGACCAGGCAGGGTGCAAGCACAGAAGCACAGTTTTTGAGAACATTAGGAGGGACTCCGTCAGGACCGTAAGCTTTCTGAGGATCTAGGCCAGAAAGGGCAAAGAAAACATAATTACGAAGGATCTTAATGTCAGGTATAATATGGTCAGAGGGTGGAGGAGAAGGAGGAACAAGCCCTTCATCAACCATCACTATCGTGGACAGCATGAGAACAAGCAGAGTTTAACCAAGGTTGTCGGGCTTTAGGATTATAGAAAGTGTTAGGAATGTACGCCTCCATGCCAGAGACTATAACCTCAGTTATGCGCTCTGCACAAAGAGATGGGACTTTGACATGGAGGCAGTAATCATTCCATGGAAAACCAGAGTAGTACGGCCTTAGGTCTTCCCACTTAGCTGAGTTGAAGGGCCAGAAGCACCTCCGCTTAGGTAGGTCTCGAGGCGGCACCGGAGCGGTCTCCGGTGTTCCGGAACTTGCAGTCTCGCTTTAAAAAGCTCACAATTTTACCGTATATCGTCTTGGTGTCTGGCGCTGGTGGTGCCACGTACGGCAGCGGGAATAGCTCACCAGGAGCCAGAGCGACAGAACAGGTGATGACCGGAGCCAGGCGGTATGGCTGCCACAACGCCTGAAGGTGACTCACACGCTTCACTTGCACCTTGAACACCACGGTGAGTCCTGCCACGTCACGTCGGTCTTGGGAGGTTGTTGAGATATGGCTCCTGTCCGGCATTATTGTCTTCGATAATCCTTACCGCACGGGCCTGTACCTTGTCCAGGAGGACGAGGTATTTATTGGCCGCGCCGCCCCACGCGAGGCACGCGTACTCCAAGGAGGAGTGAACCTGCGCCTTGTAGAGAATTTCTAGCCCCCTACCGTCGAGAAGCCACGACATCCTCCTCAGAAGTGCCAGTTTCCCTGAGGCTAATCTAGCGAGCCGCTCGATGTGGGTTCTGAAGGTCAAACTACAGTCGTAGGTGACCCCCAGTACCTCCGCCTCGTCCTGCGGTGCCAGTATGTCCCGGTTGAATTTAAAGTGGAAAGCTGCACCCGACCTGGAAACATTGAGAAGCTGCGTTTTGTGTGAAGCAAACTTCACTTGCCACATCCTGCCCCAGGCTGCGATGCGTCTTAGCCTGTCGTTGAGCTGGGACGTGGTGGCAGTTTCCTCCTCTGAGTTGTACCTCTGGGTCAGGGTGATGTCATCCGCAAAAGCCCTCGCCCTTGGGATGAGGTGAGTCTCTCTCTCTCTCTCTCTCTCTCTCTCTCTCCTCTCTCTCTCTCTCTCTCTCTCTCTCTCTCTCTCTCTCTCTCTCTTCTCTCTCTCTCTCTCTCTCTCTCTCTCTCTCTCTCTTCTCCTCTCTCTCTCTCTCGCCGGTGGCGCGGTTGGTAGAGTTACTGGTAGCGTGTGCAGAGTCCCTGCGCATTCGGTCAGCGGTTTGGCCCACCAAGTTCGGCTGGCGTGGTGGGCCTTGTATAGAAATACCTTATAGTTGGTACTTGCAAGTGTCTAGATAGGATCAAAGTATCTTCTCTCCTCCTCTCTCTCTCTCTCTCTCTCTCTTCTCTTCTCTTCTCTACCTTCTCTCTCTCTCTCTCTCTCTCTCTCTCTCTCTCTCTCTCTCTCTCTCTCTCTCTCTCTCTCTCTCTCTCTCTCTCTTCTCGCTCTTTTTTCATCTGCACAAACGCCATCCCAGATATTTCCTCTTATCCACATAATTTCGGCTCGCTCTCGCTCTCACTCTCGCTCTCACTCTCGCTCTCACTCTCACTCTGCTCTCACTCCACTCTCGCCTCTCCACTCTCACTCTCCTCTCACTCTCACTCTCACTCTCACTCTCACTCTCACTCTCACTCTCACTCCTCACTGCTCTCTCTCCTCTCCTCTCTCTCTCTCTCCTCTACTCTCCTCTCTCTCTCCTCTCTCTCTCTCCTCTCTCTCTCTCTCTCTCTCCTCTCTCTCTCTCTCTCTCTCCTCTCTCTCTCTCTCTCTCTCTCTCTCTCTCTCTCTCTCTCCTCTCTCTCTCTCTCTCTCTCTCTCTCTCTCTCTCTCGCTCCTCCGCGCTCCTCTCTCTCTCTCTCCTCTCTCTCTCTCTCTCTCTCTCTCTCTCTCTCTCTCTCTCTCTCTCTCTCTCTCTCTCTCTCTCTCTCTCTCTCTCTCTCTCTCTCTCTCTCTCTCTCTCTCTCTTTTTTTCCGGTGCCGCCTCGGGACCCAACTAGGCAGAGGTGCTTCTGGCATTTGAACTCAGCTACGTGGGATGACCTAAGGCAGTAGTACTCTGATTGTCCATGAAATGAGTAATGCTTCCGTGTCAGAAGACCCATGTCTATATACAGAGCGCATTTCTGAGGTTATTGTCAATTGTATGGAGGCATACATTCCTCACACTTTTTATAATCCTAAAGCTCGTCAGAATTAGTTTAACTCTTTTTGTTCTCATGCTGGCCAAGATAGAGAGGCGGCTCACAGACGGTACTGTAACCATCCATCTCCAGAAACTCATGCCCACTAATGTATGCCCGTAATCATGCCAAATATTGTCTTCAATTTAAGAAAATATTATTTCTTGCATGGGAAATGTCATTTTTTCTGAATCAAACTCCTCTCGTGACATCTTGCATCTAGGGAATAACATTTCTAACAATTTCACTTCTTGATATTTCCCTTCTATGCTTAGCCCTGACTGCTCCACAACTGTCTCATCTATTTCTAAAGCTTAACTCTTTGCTCAAACCTTTGCTGAAAATTCCATTCTGGTTGATGAAATGCTACTTCCTCCATCTCCACCACCCTTTGACTATATTATGCCTATTATTAAGATCCTTCGTAATGATGTTTTATTTGCCCTTTCTGGCCCAGATCCTCGGAAGGCCTACGATCCTGACGGAGTCCATCCTATTGTTCTTAAAAACTGTGCTTCTTGCCATGCACCCT
>JACEEZ010021260.1:30000-35000 GCA_016584305.1 Chionoecetes opilio | reverse complement strand
AACATCATCACCCTGGGGTAGTTGTGTTACAGCACATCTGAATATGTAAGCGTGAGGTGTGTAGCAGGACGTGTGTTATTGTTTATATGTTGTCTACTAAGAAGATGGCGGCGCATGATGGCGGACAAGAATGGCTGCCGATCAGCTGATATAATGGCGGACAAGATGGCGGACAAATTTGGCGGACAAGATGGTTGATCACAGACACCTCACACACTAAAATATTACAACAATCACAAGAAAAAACAATGAAGGGCTAAATAACATAAAGACGCCAGCAACTGGATTAGTGACTCAGCAAGGGTCCACATGTCACTAAATCGGATATATATAAAATCAGTACTTACGGAGGTACAGAGCGAAAATTATCAGGGGTGAGACCATGAGGCACACTGTAGCCCGCGAGTTTGGAGTCGTAGCTGCAGTGGGGTTGAAGTGAAGTGGAGCGAAGTGCAATTCAGTGGATCGGAGTTCCTATACGCCACAGGCTCTAGTTCTAATGCGACAGAGATCACCGTGGCACAGAGGCCACGCGCAACTAGGGTATGCCCCCATCTTTACCTATCTGATATGGAGAAATATCCTAATAGTGCTACATTTTCTGTTGATATCTAATTTGCAAAACAGTTACAGGCCAGGTATACCAAACCTAAGGATGTTTTGATCCAGACTTACAAGTCTACAACATTTTATTTAACATGTTTTACTTATTTTTTGTATGTTGGCACATGAACTCCCAATTACAGACTCAAATGACATGGCACGTGTTTTTATTCTATCATATTTCTCTTGGGATTCACATACATGAGTGAAGGCAAAAATGAAACGGGCAGGAGTAAGAGGTCGGTGATAAACAATTAGGTAAAATGTGTTCGAATGTTTCTATATACTTGCCTTTTATTTACTTATTTGCGGCTCCAAATTTCAGAGTAAGAATGCAAGTCGCATTCATCAACTCTCACAGCTTGAAACAAATTCTTTATCTCTTTTTCTTTTAATATATTATCCATTAGAGTTAACATTTAAATTTAAGTTATGGACTTTTTTCTTACATTGGAGCCTATAGCAGCTGTAGTCTTTTATCTTCCTTCCTTGGGCTCTAATCTTTCTTCTTTGACCGCTCAGGTGGTTGGCCCTGCATATTTTGGAGGGCTGTGATGGTTGGCCCTCTCGCCCGTGATGACACAGGCTAGATTTTTATAGTAACACCTGTGATGATTTTATTTGAAGCTCAAGTAGCCCACTGGTGCCCTCTCGCCCAATCGCAGTCGAAGGTTAGGCTGATGGGTACCATGTAGGTAACTTCAGCCACTCGACGATGGAAGAAACAGTTGCTATACTGGCGGGATTTGATTCGGTGTTTATCACTACCATTTTCTAATCATACAGCCACCACGTTAATAATTGCCGAAATTATTGCCCCCGACGGAATCCAATTTCGCGTGTTCGAGCCCACCATTCCCAGACGCTAACCACTCGCCACCACCTTCTTAAGATCGGAATAAAAAAAAAAGCAAACAGCAAGAGGAAAACTTGTACTGCTAGGTATAATGTATGCGTTTTTTACCGAACTGACCTTTGTATGAATGTCCGTAGATATGACCAATATTTGTAGGGATTTTTTTTGAAATATTTTTTTATACATCAGAAAGGACTGACCAATGGCACAATAACAATGGGTAACACAAAGCCCGCTAAGTTGTCAGTCCCTATAAAGAAGACAGTAAAAGAATAAAATTAAAAAGAGGGGTGAGCCAATTTAGTGTCTTGTTGTCTTGTTACTTGGTGTCTTGTTACTCTTCTTTTGAAAAGATTTAAGTCATAGGAAAGTGGAAAAATAGAAACAGGAAGAGAGTTCCAGAGTTTACCAGTGAAACGGATGAAAGAGTAAAGATACTGATTAACTCTTGCATTAGGAAGATGGACAGAAGAGGGATGAGAATGAGTAGAAAGTCTTGTGCAGCGAGGTCGTGGGAGGGAGGGAGGCATGCAGTTAGCAAGTTCAGAAGAGCAGTGAGCATGAAAATAACGGTAGAGGAGAGCAAGAAAAGCAACATTGCGGCGGTGATTTAAAGATTGAAGACAGTCAGTCAGAGGAGAGGAGTTGATGAGACGAAAACCTTTTGACTCGACCCTGTTTAGGAGAGCTGTATGAGTGGATCCTCCCCAAAAATGTGAGATATACTCCATACATGGGCGGATAAGGCCCCTGTAGAGAGCAAGCAATTGGGAGAGAGAAAAAAAAGGACGCAGACGCCACGGGACACCTAACTTCTTAGAAGCTGTTTCAGCAAGAGATGAGATGTGAGATTTCCAGCTCAGATTTTTAGTAAAGGATAGTCCTAGAAGAAGAATTCATTGTAGAAGAAAGAGACAGTTGAGTGTCATTGAAGAAGAGGGGATAGTTATCTGGTAGGTTTTGTCGAGTAGATAGGTGGAGAAATTGGGTTTTTGAGGCATTGAACAAAACAAGGTTTGCTTTGCCCCAATCAGAAATTATAGAAAGATCAGAAGTTAGGCACTCAGTAGCATCTCTCCGTGAATCACTTAGTTCCGGTTGAGCTGGACGTCTAATAAACGACGTTGAAAAATGCAGGGTAGAATCATCAGTGTAGGAGTGGATAGGGCTTTGAGTTAGACTTAGAAGATCATTAATGAATAATATAAAGAGAGTGGGTGATAGGACAGAACCCTGGGGAACACCACTATTAATAGATTTAGGAGAAGAACAATGTCTGTCTACAGTAGCTGCAATAGAACGGTTTGAAAGGAAACTTAAGATGAAGGTACAGAGAGAAGGATATAAGCCGAATGAGGGTAGTTTGGAAATCAAAGATTTGTGCCAGACTCTATCAAAAGCTTTTGATATGTCAAGGGCAACAAAAAAAGTTTCACCGCAACCCCTAAAGGAGGATGACCAAGATTCAGTTAGGAAAGCTAGAAGATCGCCCGTATATCGCCCTTTACGGAAACCGTACTGACGATCAGATAGATGATTGTGAGCAGATAAATGCTTAAGAATCTTCTTATTAGGTATAGATTCAAAAACTTTAGAAAGGCAGGAAGTCAAAGCTATAGGACGGTAGTTTGAAGGATTAGAACGATCACCCTTCTTAGGAACAGGTTGGATGTGAGCAAACTTCCAGCAAGAAGGAAAGGTGGAAGTAGATAGACAAAGACGGAAAAGTTTAACCAGGCAGGGTGCAAGCACAGAAACACAGTTTTTGAGAACAATAGGAGGTACTCCGTCAGGACCGTAAGCCTTCCGAGGATCTAGGCCAGAAAGGGCAAAGAAAACATCATTACAAAGGATCTTAATGACAGGCATAATATAGTCAGAGGGTGGAGGAGAAGGAGGAACAAGCCCTTCATCAACCAGAGTGGAATTTTTAGCAAAGGTATGAACGAAGAGTTCAGCTTTAGAAGTAGATGAGACAGCTGTGGAGCCATCTGGTTGAAGCATAGGAAGAAAAGATGAAGAAGAAAAATTGTTAGAGATGTTATTTGCTAGATGCCAGAAGTCACGAGAGGAATTTGATTCAGAAAGATTTTGACATTTTCTATAAATGAAAGAGGTTTTGGTAAGTTGAAGTAAAGATTTGGCATGATTACGGGCAGAAATATAAAGGGCATGAGTTTCAGGAGATGGAAGTTTACGGTACCGTTTGTGAGCCGCCTATCTCGGACAGCATGAGAACAAGCAGAGTTGAACCAAGGTTGACGGGCTTTAGGATTAGAGAAAGTGTGTGGAATGTACGCCTCCATGCCAGAGACTATGACCTCAGTTATGCGCTCTGCACAAAGAGATGGGTCATTGACATGGAAGCAGTAATCATTCCATGGAAAATCAGAGTAGTACTGCCTTAGGTTTTCCCACTTAGCTGAGTTGAGGTGCCAGAAGCACCTCCTTGTAAAAGTTGTAGGCTTGTTTACCTGGTTGGGCAGTGAAAGAAGATGATAGCCAAAGCTGGTGGTGAACAGTGAAGTCCCCAAGAATGGAAATTTCTGCTAAATGAAAATGAGATGAGATGTGCTCCACTTTTGATATTAAATAGTCGAAGAATTTTGCATAGTCAGAGGAGTTAGGTGAGAGATACACAGCACAGATACATTTTGTAGGAGAGTGACATTGAAGTCGAAGCCAGATGGTAGAAAATTCGGAAGATTCAAGGCCATGGGCACGAAAGCAAATGATTTCATTGCGCACATATACGCAACAGCCAGCTTTGGATTGAAAATGAGAATAGAGACAGTAAGAGGAGACAGAAAAAGGTCTGCTGTCAGTGCTCACAGACAACTGGGTTTCGGTGAGGAAAAGAAGATGAGGCTTAGAGGAGGAGAGATGATGTTCAACAGAGAGAAAATTAGATCAAAGACCGCGAATGTTGCAAAAGTTTAAGGAGAGAAGGCTAGAAGAAGTATCAAGACACCTCGAGTCGTCATCTTGAAGACTGTCCGACCTGGGGATATTTCTGGTCCCCTCCCCAGTTAGGGACTCCGAGGCAGGGCCATTAACAGCCATAATAAAATATTGAGTGAAGATAGTGTAGGGATGTAAGTGCATGTAGTGTAATGTGAGTAGTAAGAGGAATGAATTGTCTTTAGAGTGCAGGCTGCAGCTACTCCCTTGTGTATCTGGGACACTAAGGGATATGGAAAGAGAGGAAATGGGAGATTTCAATGATAAGTCTGCAGTACCCCCTCAACTCCCGTAAGTACCTCCCCGGGAGTATTTCACCATGGCGGCAGGTGTTTGACTGCCTACTACCTAATTATATACTATAACATCATATAACTATAACTATAACACTAACTATAACTATAACAATAGGTATTCACCCCTCACATATCACTTAAACTCGATATATGAGCTATATAAAATAAATTTTGTCTAATAAATAATTTTGCTCGTTATATTACAATATGGGATATGTTTATAAAACTGCATAAAAGACATAGAGTAACAAAAGGTTTATGCATACATACATGTATTAAACATG
>JACEEZ010021260.1:17500-27500 GCA_016584305.1 Chionoecetes opilio | reverse complement strand
GTTTGTGAGTTCTGAAGGACAATGAAACGATTTTTTACTTTTCTCTTGAATTAAACAAAGCTGATAGCATTAGTAAGTAGTTTTATGGGTGTAGGTAGAGCATTCCACAGTTGAGGACCAAAACAAAATATACTGTTCGTAAAGAATGTTGTACGGAACTGTGGACAAACTACGTTCATGTTACTTCCTCTGGTTCCGTGAGTTGATTCTACAAATTTATAAATAGAAGTATCTGGAACTTTTTTTTTTATTTTTAAACATAAAGTAAACAGCAAAACATTTATGAATAATAAAAAAATGAAGAAGTTTTTGTCTGATTTGTCTGTCGAATCAAATTTATCCATCCAAAATATGCATCTAAAAATTATGTTTTGTATCACTTTTAATTTCCATAGGAAAGAAGGCCAAGTACAAGCCCATACAGGCACACACACAAATGGGCTGGGGGTAACACAGGGTATGTAGATAATTATCATGGCTTAGATAATTACGGACTTGATACAATATACCACACATTTTAGACAGTTTTGAATATATGCTATCTATATGAAGCTTCCAATGGACTAAAACAGTGAGCTGACCTGCCATATGGTTGCCGGCTGGGAACCTCCTGTCAGCCCGGGAGTCGGGTTGGGGGTGTCAGGCTAGACTTTTTTCCATTTTTCCCTCCCAAACGCTACAATTAATTTTTTCATAGTAAATGGGTTTTATAAAAATTTAAAAAATATACGAGTTTTACATTATTCATGACGTTTATAATGAGGATTTTTGGCAAAATTAAAGCATCGCCACATGTGTCCTAGAACTGAACTAATTAGTGAGCATGCAATTCAACCGGGGTGGAGGCCATCTTAAGGTGTACGAGACAAATGAGGGGGGGAGGCTGTCTTGGGGTGGACACTGGGGGACGAGATCATGACCACTTGCAGTATAAATCGTGTTTTTCAGATTTTGAAGTTTTAAATACCTGTATGAGAAATGGGCTGAGAACATGTGATGGTATGCAACAGCCGAAAAACAGGAGGGGAATTCCTACTGATTAGCAGACACCTTACTTTGATGCGGGAAAAACCTTGTTTAATTTTTCAAAGAGACCTTAAGCTCCATACATGTAAGTTACCCTTTTTCCCGTGCCCTACATCATTTTGATGCCCTACATTTTGATGCCCTTCGAGTGAAAATTTTCAAAAAAAAAATAATTTAAAAAAAAACATTGGCCATCCATGCATTTCGGGGTTTACTCTGTTTGATATCGGGAACCCCCAGTGGGGTTAAGCCGTAAAACAAAATTTTTTTTTCCAAATTTTGGGCCCCAAATTCCTATGTAAAATAGAATTCTAAGACGTTTTTTTATCATGTTCCATTTTGCAATGAGCAATTTTTTTACATGCAAAATCGCACTTTTATATTGCATTTATCGAATAATGCAAAAATGAGTAGCAGGCCCGTTGGCCCGTGATTGCCCCAGCACAAATAATGATTTCCCAAATACTAGCGTGGTAAGCTCTTTTGATCAGTTTTTATCAGGCACACATCACAGTGTCACAGCCTTACGTTGGCCTAGAACGTGCCATCATGCCTTTCTTAACCCTGAAGCGGGCAGGTCCCCCAGGGGGGGGCCCCGAGCCCGAATAAACCCCCGTCTTGGCCTGCTCCCCCCACCAGCTGCCGCAGCCTCTGCCACCTTTCACGACTTTTTTCGGTGCTCTATGTGGATAGAAATCCGAACCTACGGCTTGACCAGGTCTCCCGGGATCTGACCCGGGGGCCAGTGAACAGGGAATGCGGCTCTGAACCTGGCCAGGCTGCCAGCTGATCAGTGTCTGCAACTGGTGGCTGACAAGTTCGTTTGGGGTGATGGGGTCTTACACTGATGTCCCCACCTCCCGCCAGCCTCGTTAAAAAAACGGGTCACGGCAAACCTGGGGTGCCCCTCACTTGATGCTATCACGAGAGGGGGAACACTTGAGTCTGCGAACCATGCCCTGTCCCATAGAAGGTCCAGTGTTTGACCCTTTTTGGGCGGACCTCATCACTTTTGACTGCGTGAGGATGTGCTTGGGGGCCGTCCCCTTTGTCTGGGTGAACCTTGATTCGTTGTAGATTTAAGACACCTGCAGGCAGACTTTACTAGGTTTCAGGGTGTTCAAACTTTGCCAGTCATCCAGTTTTTTTGGTCCAAGTAACCCCATGATGGGCTTTTTGAGGGCCCTTAGAGTGGGACACCTTCCCACACTTGATCCCCAGCTCGGACGGGAGAACGCCCCCCTTTACAGCCGGACCAGCCGGTAGGAGACCTGTGGTCATGGACATGTTTGGACGGATTACTCCCGGTATCTCCCTGAGATCTTCACGCCCGGGACTCCCTTTAACTCGGGGCATGCACTCATTACGCTGGACAGAGACTGCACCTGGACCCCCGGAAGCCCCTTCAATAGGGAGGGGCCCTCGAGTGGTGATAAGGTGGGGCAGGGGCACCCGTTTTTGTGCAACAGCATATACTCCAGAGACTTGCGTCCCAGCATCTTCCCAAATGGGGGGTGAGTACCCCCCTTTCCCCCCCGTGGGCCCTAGTTGGGGGTCACCTGCAGTACGATCAGGGTCGGGGGAGTGTTTGTCACCAGCAGATCATGAGAGCTGAGACCTTTAACCGGGTTCTCATTTGGCACGGGTCCTTGGGACAAATGGCAAAGGTACCTTCCAGGGCTCCTCTGTCATGAAATGCTCCCCCCTGATCAACCATGGGTGCTTTCCCCTAGGTTTGGGCACCTCGCCCCGGGTTTTTCCTTCCCCCCACGTAACCCCCAAACCAAATATTTTTGGTTTCCCCGGTGCTTCCCTGGTCAAGGTCCCTGGCCCATGCCAGGGGATCCTGCTGGCCCAAGTACGAATGTCTGGAGAGAGGTGGCCGTCAGCGATAAAAGGGCCTGGAGGATCCAGAAGCCGAGGGAGCAGCAGCAGTGGGCGGAACGTCGAACCGGGTGCTGGTGCGGAGTTGGACTTCGACCACATGTTGACCGACTCGCAGTTTTTGTGTGAATTTTGAGTTTGGTGATAGGACCTTAGACCCTTAAAAAAGTATCCAGCCTGAAACACCCATGTTGGGTAAATAATAACGTGGAAAAACCCTTGCCGGAAAAAGTTTTTTCCCGAAAAAAAAGAGGGGATTTTGTTTTGAGGTAGTTTCCGGGGCCCTGGCGGATTAAGTAGGGCTTACGGCAATACAAAGGGGGTACTTCGATAGGTTTTTAGCCTTCAACTTTATCGTCAATGAAAATTTTCGAATCCGAACTTAATGGCTTTTTTGGGGAGTTTTAAAAATGGTATTGCTAACATGTTGTGCTATAAAAATGAAAGTCCATTTTTGCATAGCAAAAATCTCAAACCAAAAGGTTGAAGCGGACAAACTACCCTTAAAATTCAATTTACATAAGAAAACCCCTGCCAAATTCGAATAATCTATATTTCACTTTTCATTGGACCTACGGCTTACCCTAATACTCAGGATTATTTTGTTCTTGTATATTTATAGTTTTAGAACGCATGTGTCGCACACATGAGAATATATAAACTGTAAATAGAGAATGAGTGAAACTCCTTTTTCCTACCTATACATTTGTAAAATGATAATAGTCTATTATGATATAGTATATTTACAATGTCAGGAGCCGTGAGATTTTAAAGATTTCAAATAATTAAGTGGACAGCTTTATCAAATCACCACTAGGGTGGCGACATCAAAAAAGGTTGAAGAGCACTGCTGTAAGAAATGCTTCAGCGGTGTATGCTAAATAATCCTTCATCATGCAAAAAAAGTAATATTTCCCATACCTCGCCTTGAAACATTCCTCTCAGTATTTTAGTTTAAAAGTTGTAGGACAACGTGTAAAATGCTTCTATTTTGGCCTACATCCTAATGATAACGCATGAAATGGTAAAACTCGTATATTTTCATTTTACATAAACCTATGTTGACCATGAGAACACTTAACCCGTGGGCTGCGGCAACCTTTCGGAAAGCTCTGCAGAGCGACTGCGGCAAGGCTTCCGGAAGCGCAATTTTCAATTGCATACAAAAACCGCGCCAACATTCGTAGAAGTCTTCAAACTGTGTCACATATACGCCTTGATGTCAGCCCTCGATAACACACACCACCATCTGCCTAACTACGCTGTACGCAGAGATATACCACTCCGATTTCGGTCCTAACGATGGGATATTTTTTGTCTATCTTGGGACTTTTGGAGGGATTATTCAAGTATTTCTCCAGTACTTTATCTCAAGGTACGGTACAACGGTACCTATGCTAACCTTGAGATAAACTTCTGGATAAATACTTGAATAATCCCCTCAAAATCTTGGGAAATCTCCCAAGGAGTGGCACCCCTGATCCCACCTCAGCAGTATCTCGCCAGGGTTTGGTGCCACTTCGCGCCAGATATTTCAACTCCCGACCACAACCACACCACAATCCCATACGTTTGGGTTAAAAATAGATATATTGCCGGATGCGGATTTTTATTACTTTGACGTTGATGTGATTTTCATTCAATTCTGTAATGGTCACTGTTTTACTCACATCCCCGCACTGGTGGCACTAAAAAAGTGTTTCATATATATATATATATATATATATATATATATATATAATATATATATATATATATATATATATATATATATATATATATATATATATATTCTCTTAAGCAAACGATGTTGAAAGCAGTCGAACATTCTCTTTTATTAAGCTTTTTATGTATGGTTTCTATTACTCGTACAAGTTTTGTATTTTCTTCTGTTAAATTATTCAGAAGTTCTCCTATTGATTGCAGCGTTTCGGAACTAACTCGTTCCTTCTTCAGGCGCGATTTGATTCTGCACTGTTTATTTATTTTTTTTTTTTTTTATAGGAAAGTTAGAGGGGAGAGCACTGTGCGAAAGTCTCAGCTTATAAGGGAAGCGGAAGGATCAGGCGGCAGCCGGTGGGCGGGGCTAAGCAGCTAGGCCGGTAGCCATTGGCTGTGCATGTGTAGGTGTTGATATTTCGCTTAGCGGAAGGCAAAACTTGAAATCATCGGTTTGAGTGTTGATTTTAGGCTGTTTTAATGCGATGTATATTGCTTCTAGGTTAAGAAGGCGGCGAGGGTCCTGCTCCTTATCGAGAATAATGGTGTTCTTGTTCAGGTCGTCTCTTATCAGGCGGGAGTTGTGTACAATGTCATAATGATTTTTAATAGATCCACTATATATATAAATATATATATATATATATATATATATAATATATATATATATATATATATATATATAGAGAGAGAGAGAGAGAGAGAGAGAGAGAGAGAGAGATATATATATAGATATAGATATAGATATATATAAGAAAGATTTATTAGTGCCACCAGTGCGGGGATGTGAGTAAAACAGTGACCATTACAGAATTGGATGAAAATCACATCAACGTCAAGGTAGTAGAAATCCGCATCCGGCAATATATCTATTTTTAACGCAAACATTAGGGTTGTGTGTGTTGGGGTCGGGAGTTGAAATATCTGGCGCGAATGGCACCAGCCGCATCATTTTCTCTCTCTCTCTCTCTCTCTCTCTCATCTCTCTCTCTCCTCTCTCTCTCTCTACTCTCTCTCTCTCTCCTCTCTCTCCTCTCTCTCCTCTCATCCTCTCTCTCTCCTCTCTCTCTCTCTCTCTCTCTCTCTCTCTCTCTCTCTCTCTCACTCTCTCTCTCCTCTCTCTCTCTTTTTTTTTTTTTTCTCCTCTCTTCTCTCTCTCTCTCTCTCTCTCTCATCTCTCTCTCTCTCTCTCTCTCCTCTCTCTCTCTCTCTATATATATATATATATATATATATATATATATATATATATATATTATCTATATGTAGATACATATATAGTAGGGTAGAGTGCAAATATTTTTTTTTCATTATCTTCATAGAATGGGTTGTAAACAACGTAGCTATAGTGTATATGAATCAACATGCAAAATTATAAAAATAAATAAAAATATTTCAGGTTGCCACAAAGCACTTGAATATCTGTTTTATTTTCGAGTTTCATTTTCGATACGTTAAATATTACAATTATGCTAATATGAATTTTTTCATTGCAGGTTCTACGATGACTACCACGCAAGACCAAGCGGCATGTCATGTGTTTGGAGCACCGCAGAATTTGGCGACTAATGTTCTACCGACTAATGCTGATGTTATGAAATACTGTGTTAAAATAAAAAACACACTAGCGGAGAAAAGCAAGTACCATCCATCGTTGCAGGATGCAGCCGAGTTAGTAGCTCTCGACGTTGAGAAACTGTGGAACAAGGCGTCGGTGCCCATCGTCCTCCACAAGCGAGTACTTCAATTACTGAACAACTACCATACAAAGTACAGACAGCTACTGAAGCCATATAAAGCGCGAAAAGACAACGCCAACTACATCGAGAAACTACAAAAATGTCGAAGTGATGCTGACGTACTCTTTGATATATGCACGCGTAAGTGAGACGACGCGTACGAATGCACATGTGAACGAGAGCGTAAAGTTCCGCCTAATGAGATAGCATTTCTAGTCGACCAACGAAGTTGTAGGAAAATGTCAATCGGCGGAGTTGACAAGGTTGAAACCGAGCGTTTGGGTAAATTACACAAGCAAAAGGCTGCAGAACAAGAATCGGCATTGAAACGAAAGCGAACGGAGGTGATGACAGATGAAAAGGTGTGTACGAATGCGAGTGATATGATAGTCATGACAGACAGTGCCAGCGACGACGGAAACTTTGACAGTGATGTGTCATTTGCCTTCCCCACTATGCGGCAGACACCATCTACAATACAAGTACATCAAGCCTGATGAGAGTGAAGCTGCCAGCCCTGGCGAAGGCCTGCGACAGGCACAGCGTTTCTGATCGAGCGGCTGCAACCATCGCATCAGCCGCATTATACGACCTCGGCATTATTACAGATCAGAATGCATCAAAAGTGATCGACAGATCGAAAGTAAGACGAGAAAGGACGCAAGTGCGCGAGTCATGCCAGACAAGATTTGATAGCGAAATAATACAAGGATTATATTTTGATGGCAGAAACTGTTTAGGGTAGTTTAGTATAGTTTGGTCTGTCAACTTATTTTACCTTCAAGAGATCTGTTTAGGGTAGTTTAAGATAACATTTTGTCTGACCACTTCACTTACTCGCATGAGAACTGTAGTGTTTAGGTTAGTTTATAGTAGCTTTTGGTCTGACCACTTCACTTACTCTCAAGAGAACTGTTTACTGTGTTTAGTGTTTACTGTACAGTGTACACAGTGTATAATGTACATTGTGTTTTTAGCATGTTTTATGCTCACTAGTAGTGACAAAAAACATTTATCAGAATGTATTTTACTTATACTGTATTACAATAGATAGCATTGTAATAAGCGATTTTCGTTATTTATTCAAAAAGTAGCTATATTTTTCATCATCAATGTGGCAACCTGAGATATTAAAATATTGTAAAAAAATTTAGTATGTTGTTACACACATACAATCACGTCTTTGTATAACTATTCCATGTTCATAATGCAAAAAAAATAAAAATTCGGACATTTTCACTCCACCCATAGACCACTGTATACCTGGACTGTTCACGCGACAATGTTTTGAATTGCGGGGCTGCATAGGGGCCCGCGGGGCGCCCTACAAAGAGATATAGTGGTCTATGGACTATCATATAGACTGGTTTATCAGTATATATGATATACTGTAATCTTCGTAAATGTTTGTTCTATAATATTATCAAATAAAAAACAGTAAAACACGCTAAAGAAATGCCATTACGAGACTATGAAGAAATATGCAGGAACTTAATATTCACTCACCTCTTCGCCATTTAAAACTTTGCGAGTCAACTTTTATAATGAAGAGTATCTATAGAAGCGCAATTTTATTAGCTTTCCATTGCTATATTTCGTTATCTGATAAATTAATTCAAACAATGCATAAAGTAGCGTTAAATAAATCAATAAATTCATCAATCGGGTAATTTTCCCGATTGATGATGTTATTTATTTACTTATATATTTCGTTTTCTGATAAATGAATTAGTACCGTGTATAAATTAGCGTTGACTAAATAAATAACATCATCAATCGGGAAAATTAACTATTGATGATTTTATTTATTTGGTTAACGCTAACTTATGCATGGTTTTAATTAATTTATCAGATAACGAAATATAGCAATGGAAAGCTAATAACATTGCGCTTCTATTGATACCCTTCATGATAAAAGTTGACTCGCAAAGTTTTAAATAGCGAAGAGTTGAAGTGAATATTAAGTTCATGCATATTTCTTCAGTCTCGTAATGGCATTCCTTTAGCGTGTTTTACTGTTTTTTATTTGATAATATTATAGAAGAAACATTTACGAAGATTACAGTATATCATATATACTGATAAACCAGTCTATATGATCCGTATATATATATATCTATGAATCCGAGCAGCCCTCCGACTTCGGCCCCTTGTGCGACGGGCCGATATTCCGTGCGCAGTCCAGGTATACAGTGGTCTATGCTCCACCCTAATATACGTATAGTATAGTATTTGGGGAGGCGGTAGCGGAGTGGTTAGCGTCTCCGACTGGCGTTCTCGGTGACCCGAGTTCGATCCCCGAAGAAAACCAAAACCTTTCTGCACCGTCAAGTGGCCTAAGAACACCCACTTGCCCTGCCCATCAACTCTACCTTCGATTGCGAGTGCATCGGAGGAAACAGGGGTCGGCATGAGGCTCTAATCACAGGCGTCACTATAAGAATCCTGCCTGCGCCACCACGGGCGAGGACCAACCATCACAGCAGCCCTCAAGTGAACCTCCAGAGCCTACCATCCGAGCCCTGGGTCACCACTGCCTACAGGCGCTATAGGCACAAATGTAAAAAAAAAAAATTAATAATAAAAAAAATAATATATATATATATATAGTATATATAATATATTATAATATACTAATATACACATATATATATATACACATAATATAATATATATATATATATATATATCTATATATATATATATATATATTATATATAATATATATATATATAGTATATATAATATATATATATAGTATATATATATATATATATATATATATATATATATATATATATATATATAATATATATATATATATATATAGTATATATATAATATATATATATATATATTCGGATATATATAATATATATAAAATATATATATATATATATATATAAATATATATATAATATATATATATATATAATTATATAAGTATATATAATATATATATATACATATAGATATATATATATATATAATATATAGATAATATATATATATACATAATAATATTATACATATATATATAAATACATATATATATATATATATATATATAATATATATAAACATATCTATATATATTATATATAATATATATATATATATATCATATATATATATAAATATATTATGATATATATATATATATATATATATAATTAATATATATATATAATATATATATATATATATATAATATATATATAAATATTATATAATATAATATATAATATTATATATATATATATATAATATGAATAAATATAAATATATATAATATATATATATATATATATAAAGTATATAATATAAATATATATATATATATATATATTTATATAATAATATATATAATATATATAATATATATATATATATATATTATATATATATAATATATAAATATATATATATTATTATATATATATATTATAATATATATATATAATATATATATATAATATATATATGTATCATATATATATATATAAAGAATATAATATATATATATATCTATATATATATATAGGGTACTATATGATATAGCATATATTATAGTATATAGTATATATATATAATATATATATTATATGATATATAATATGATATATATATAA
>JACEEZ010021260.1:5000-12500 GCA_016584305.1 Chionoecetes opilio | reverse complement strand
TTAAGATGCGAAGTGAAGCGCTATTTATAGCCGGTCTGCCTGCCTCGCAGCCTATTACCGATGTCGTTGATTGGTAGATAGCTTTTGCTTTTCGTCTTCTTGAGTGGGAGACGCTGATTGGTTGTTTGGTCTTCGCTTGGCTTTTCTGTGAGTAGGCTGTTATTTGCTTTTGTTCTGTTCATTCTGGGTAGAGCTTGTAGGTCGTTTGCCTGGACGTTAAGCTTGGGATTGATCTCATTTATGTACAGTGCTTCTAGGATGGGAAGTCGTCGCACATCTGCAAACATGTCAACCAATTCTGTATTTTCTTCTAGAAATTTTCTTGTTATGATGATGCCATGTTGTTCTAATAGGTGACTTTTTGGGGCTCCGGAAGTTAGGTGGCAAGTAAGACGTCTGGACAGCTTCGTTGTCGTCATGCCGATGTAGGATGAGGGGAGGACTTCACAGTTTCCTCTTTTTGCATGTGATCCTATATACGACATGGGACTTTTGTTTTGTCTCCTTCGTCTGGCTTGGGCTGTTACGGAGAAGGAGGTTGCTGGTGTTCTTGCTCTTGTAATAAATTTGTAGTTTTATTCTCCTCTCTTGGTCTGCAGGTTTCACATTACGGTGGATGATTTGTGATATTATTCTTTCTTCTTCCTGGTGAGCGGTGGAAACGAAAGCATATATCATAGGAAGAAGAAAGAATAATATCACAAATCGTCCACCGTAATGATATATATAGTATATATGGGCAGGAAAGTTTCTCTGAGACAGATCTCGTTAAAAGTGATAGCTAGTTCAGCGTTTATTATCTTTTTAAAGATATTTTCTCCTTGTCTTAGGCGTGTCTTATTCTCTTTTGTAATCACTTCTATGACTTCACCGTAGCTTGTCATTTTTGCTGTAACGCGATTGCGGGTCTAAGAACCCTTCTTCAGCAGCATGTGGAGGATGTTTTCTCCTCAGTTGTAGAGGTGAGCATGATTTAGTTGATGTTGTTGTTGTTGTTGTTGTTGTAGATTGTCACCGTTTATAGGTGACATGGGCCCTTACGCCTGATGGCGGCCCATAGGTGAGAATCGAGGGACAGTGGGAGGGGGCGCAGCACTTATAGGCTGCGCGGCGGGAAAGGAGGTGGGAAGATGAACCTTGGGGAGGCATGCATGGCCCGCTGCCACGGGGGTTGGCGTGTTATCCCACCATCAGCTCCTTGCGCGGCGACTGCTGGCTTCCTCTTGTTAGTTGGGAAGTGAAGCGCTATTTATTGATGAAGTCTGGCTGCGGCGCTGATTGGTAGATAGATTCTGCTTCTCGTTGATTTTTCTCTCCATGAGTGGGCGACGCTTATTGGTTGTTGACTCCTCGCTTTGTTTCTCTGTGAGTAGGCTGTTATTAGTTTTTGTTCTTTTCATGCTTGGTAGAGCTTGTAGGTCGTTTGCCTGTACGTTAAGCTTAGGATTGATGTCTTTTATGTATAGTGCTTCTAGAATTGGAAGTCGCCGCACATATGCACACATGTCGACCAATTCTGTATTTTCTTCTAAAAATGTTCTTATGATGATGTTGCCATGTTGTTGTTGTTGTCGATTGCCATCCACGGATGAATGACGTGGGCCATTCAGCCATAGAGGCGGCCCACAGGTGAATGCGTATCCAGTGAATTGGCAAATGAGGACCCCCGATGCTCACCAAGGTGGGAACTCTGACTCGCCTGCGTCGCGAAGCGTTAGAAGCACCCCACCCTGATATGGCGACAGGGATCTGTTACATATACAAAAAAAAAAAAAAAAAAAAAAAAATACATATACATAATATTGATATATGGCCCACGGTGTTGGAAGCCAGCTCTCAGTAGCAGAGGGAGTCTAATTGACGCGCATGTAGCGACGTATTAGAGGCACCATATTACTCCTTGGAGTTGGAATGCACCTACCAGGACTGGAGTCAAAAGACTCAGCTCAGCGAGGTGGTGGATGGTGCGTGACTAGCCTGGCAAGTGCATCATGGGAAGTGTTGGCTATGACGTCTTTGGCGGCAGCGTGACCCCTGGCTAGCATATCGGAGGTCGCTGGACAGTCCATAACGTAGTGCTTCAGTGGGGACACTGTCTCGGCATCGCAGTAGTAGCATGCTAGGGGCAGAGTGCCTTTTATTTCAGCGAGGCATTTGTAGCCAATTCTGACTCGGTGCAGCGCGTTCCTCGTTTTTCTACCGATGTTTCTTGGAAAGGGTGTGGTGTTAGTCCTGGTGGTGTTGTACCAGTGCGCGCTTGAGGTAGGGTTAGTGATCCAAGGGCGGAGACAAGTTACGGCCGGTTCGTGGCTAACCCTCCTGACGGAAGCCTTGATCTGGGAGATGCTGGACGGAATGGACGCGGTAACTTGGGGAAGACTGAGCGCCTACTTGACCGCTAGGTCAGCCGCTTCGTTGCCAGGTATCCCTGTGTGGCTCGGAACCAATTTAAGTGTACGTGGCGACCGCTGTCGTGGATGTTTTTGGCGGTCGCCAGGACAGAGGTGATCAGGTTCACGTTGTCCTTAGGGGACACAGTCAGAAGTGCCTGGATTGCGCCCAGACTGTCAGTGTGGATTGTGACCTTGATGTCACGGGGTACTGCGAGTTGGAGTGCTCGTAGTATGGCAAGGAGTTCAGTCTGTAGAGTGAAGGAGTTGTCGGGTAAGCGGTAGAGGGCTGCAAACTCGTCGTGGTGGACGGCTGTGGCTGCGGTCCCTGTTGTTGTGTCTACGGAGCTGTCTGTGAAAAAGACGTCAGCTGCATGAGTCGGAGCAGATCGTACTGACGCCCTTGCCTCTGATGCCAGCTCTGCCGGTGACAGGTCGGCTTTTGATTTGGCGAGCTTCCGCGCAGAAAAGTGGAGAGGTGGTGCTTATGATGAAGCCATGTTTTTCTAATAGCAGCCTTTTTGGGGCTCCGGAAGTTAGGTGGCAAGTAAGACGTCGAGACAGCTTTGTTGTCGTTCTACATCGGCATGACTACAACGAAGCTGTCTCGACGTCTTACTTGACACCTAACTTCCGGAGCCCCAAAAACTCACCTATTAGAAAAACATGGCATCATCACCACAAGAACATTTTAAGAAGAAAATACAGAATTGGTCGACATGTGTGCAGATTTGCAGCGACTTCCAATTCTAGAAGCACTATACATAAAAGACATCAATTCCAAGCTTAACGTACAGGCAAACGACCTACAAGCTCTACCAAACATGAAATGAACAAAGGCTAATAACAGCCTACTCACAGAGAAACAAAGCGAGGAGTCAACAACCAATAAGCGTCGCCAACTGACGGAGACAAAAATCAACGAGAAGCAGAAGCTATCCACCAATCAGCGCTGCCCACTAGGCTGCGCGGCAGCCAGACTTCATCAATAAATAGCGCTTCATTCCTCAACTAAAAAAAACAAAAACAGCAGGGACGTGATCATTCTCCAGGAGACTCTGCTCCCAGATAACACTTCGGTTAACTTCAGGGGCTACAGAACATACCATCAGCCAGCAGTGGAAGACCAGAGCCGAGGCGTGTCCATCTTGGTCAAAAACAACATCCCAAGCACACTCATCCCTATCCCTGCGCCCTGTGGAGACAGAGTAGAGGTAATCGCGGTGAAGATCACACTGCGCAACCTCGAACTCCTTGTATACAACATATACCACAGAATTGGCCACAATGAGACCTTAGACGTCAGCGAAGTTCTCTCTCTCTGCACCACTTCCCATGTGTTCGTCGGCGGTGACTTCAATGCGCATCACGAAGCCCTCGGTTCACGCGGGAAGAACGAAACAGGAGCGGTCACCACATTGCTGAGGCCATGAACGAGCGTGCCAGAGGGGATCCTTCTCAACAAAGGCGAGCCCACACACATCGCCGGGGGTGTCCTAGACCTCTCATTTGTCTCGCAGGACTTAAACCGCGACGCCACATGGGAACTTCACCCACACCTAGCCAGCGACCACTTTGCCTCCTGCACAACACTCCAAACCAGGAAACTGATACGACCCCCACCTCCACTAAAATATAATTTAAACCGGGCTAACTGGCACACCTTTGAATGATCGATTGCCAACATCCTAGCCTCAACCCCCACTCCTGACTCCCTCGAAGAGGCCGAAGACCGCCTCACGGCGGCTTTTCACGAAGCTGCCAACATTGCTATCCCGCTCACTAAGCCCGGTCTAGTCCTTCACAAAGATCGATGGTACTACAACGCTGAGGTCAGGGAGTACAACCACAAAATTTAACCTAGCCAGAAAGCAAAAACAGGCGCCACAACACAGAGGAAACCAGAACACTCTTACGAGCAGACATCAGGATAGCAAGGGAAGCTACGTGCAATATCAAAACGCAAAAATGGCTCGAATGGTGCTCCTCCATCAACCACAGCTCCAACATCTCAGCCATGTGGAAAAAGATCCACATGATATCGGGAAAAGCCTCCGTCCGACAGGCCGTTCACCCCATCCCCGCCGATGAAGCTAACCGCCTCGTACAATCCTTCTCCGCCAGAAGCAGCACAGCACAACATGCCCAAGCTTTTTCAAGACACTCGCGACGCCTCTTTCCAGCCAGAATAGCCGCCGTTAGCGTTCCTCCCTCGAGGCAGCCCCTACGGACGTCCCTTTCACCATCAAAGAACTGCGAGATACCTTCATGACACGCAAGGACACGGCGGCAGGTGCTGACAAGATCACTTACAGCATGATCAAGAAGGTTGGTCCCAAGGCACACTAGGAACTGCTACACCTCATCAACATTTCCTTCGCCACAGGCAGACTCCCCCCAGCGTGGAAGCAGGCAGTCATTGTTCCCATTCCCAAGCCCAGAGACCCTACCCAATCACGCCCCATCTCTCTCCTCAGCTGCCTTGGCAAGACAGCTGAGAGAATGATCCTCACACGACTTCAATGAAAGGTAGGCAGCTTACACCACCACATATACGTATGCCTACACTGCCAACAAAGGCACAACGTACTGCATCACAGAGATGCTCTCAACCATCTCTGACAGGAAAGCCGTGGTGACTTTCATGGACCTGGAGAAAGCGTTTGAGATGGCAAGTGGCCCGGTCATCCTTGCATCTCTAGCTCAGAAAGGCGTTCAAGGCAGACTGTTGAGGTGGACCCAGGACTTCTTGTGCGAGAGGCAAGCCAGAGTTACCTTTCAGGGCACCCTGTCCGACCTCGCCACCTTTGAAAACGGCACGCCCCAGGGGAGCATTTTAAGCCCGTTTCTCTTTAACATCCTGGTGGAGAACCTGGTTTCGCTTCCCCTCGGTGCATGCACCAAGATCCTGGGCTATGCGGATGACCTGGCCCTGATAACCACCGGACCCTGGCACGCTCAGAACGCACAGACGGCTATTACCGCCGTCAGCAACAGATGCGTCGAACTTGGGTTGAAATTAAACACTACCAAAACCAATGCCGTTCACTTTGGCTCCCAGACACCACGTCCCCCTCTAAAGCTCCAGGATACCAACATAAACTGGGTCAACAGCTTCCCCTATCTCGGCATCTGGCTAGACTCCCAGCTGACCTTCAAGAAACACGTGGCCGCTACTAAGGAACGGGCAAAATCCAGGATCCGGATCCTTAGAATCATGACAGGCCTTCACGAAGGAGCCAATTATGATGTCCTCCGCACTTTTTAAGTGCAGGCGATCCGTTCCCTCATTGATTATGGGGCCCCTTGCCTCTCACTCACTTCAGCAACACAGGCCAGCGCACTTGAAAAGGTTTAAAATGAAGCGCTCAGGATCATGGTTGGAGCGCCCAGGTGGACAAGGACTAGCATCCTCCACCTCGAAACAAATACGCCTCCCATCCGCACCCGGCTAACTGCTCTCACCATCTCCCACTTCACCAAGTTCTGCAGGCGCGGGTCACAGGGACAACCCTGCTTGAAAAAGTGGGTCAAGCACTAAGGCAGGACAGAACTCTCTCAAGAAGAACACCTGGGGCATGAAATGGCCAAAAACATAGAGGCGCTCAAAAGACAGCAGGTGTTCCTCAATTTCAGCAGGACCCACCACACCCCAAACCCACTCGACTCCTGCCTCCTGGGAAGCACCACCTCTTCATTTTCTGCGCGGAAGCTCACCAAATCAAAAGCCGACCTGTCACCGGCCCGAGCTGGCATCAGAGGCAAGGGCGTCAGTACGATCTATTCGACTCATGCAGCTGACGTCTTTTTCACAGACGGCTCCGTAGACACAACAACAGGGACCGCAGCCACAGACGTCCACCACGACGAGTTTGCAGCCCTCTACCGCCTACCCAACAACCCCCTCCACTCTACAGACTGAACACCTTGCCATACTACGAGCACTCCAACTCGCAGTACCCGTGACATCAACGTCACAATCCACACTGACAGTTGGGCGCAATCCAGGGACTTCAGACTGTGTCCCTAAGAACAACGTGAACCCGGATCACCTCGTCCTGGCGACCGCCAAAAAACATCCACGACAGCGGTCCACCCCGTACACCTAAATTGGGTTCCGAGCCACACAGGGATACTGGGCAAAGAAGCGGCCCGACCTAGCGGGCCCAAGGGGGCGCTCAGTCTTCCCCAGGCACCCATTCCGGCCAGCATCTCCCAGATCAAGGCTTCCGTCAGGAGGGTTAGCCACGAACCGGCCGTAACTTTTCTCCGCCCTTGGATCACTAACCCTACCTCAAACGCGCACTGGTACAAAAACCCCCAGGGCTAACAACCCCGTTCCTTTCCAAGAAACATCGGCAGGGAAAACGAGAACGCGCTGCCCCGAGTCAGAATGGCTACAAATGCCCCGCTGAAATAAAAGGCACTCTGCCCCTAGCATGCTGCCATGCGATGCCGAGACAGTGTCCCCAATGAAGCACTACGTTATGGACTGTTTCCCGCGACCTCCGATATGCTAGCCAGGGGTCACGCTGCCCCCAAAGACGTCATAGCCAACACTTCCCATGAGCACTTTCCAGGCTAGTCACGCACCATCCACCACCTCGTTTGAGCTGAGTCTTTTGACTCCAGTCCGGTAGGTGCATCCCACTCCAAAGAGCAATATGGTGCCTCTAACGTCGCTATATGCGCGTCAATTAGACTCCCTCGGGCTACTGAGAGCTGGCTTTCAACCCCGTGGGCCATATATCAAAAATTATATGTTTTATTGTATTTTTTTTACTATTATATATATATATATTATATATATATATATAATATATATATATATATTATATATATATATATATATATATATATATATTTTATATTATATATTATATATTATATATATTATATATATATATTATATAAAATATATATATATATATATATATTATATAATATATTATATATATATATTATATATATATATATATATTATATATTATATATATATATATATATTTTAAAATATATATAATTTTATATTATATATATATAATATATATATATATATATATTATATATATATATATATATATATATATATATATATATAAAATATATA
>JACEEZ010021258.1:0-10855 GCA_016584305.1 Chionoecetes opilio | reverse complement strand
CTTTTTTCAACAACAAAACCCATTATAACTCAATAGGGAAAAAAAAAAATCATGACTGAATCACAAAAGTAAGGAAAACTTTTAGGTTTTTTTAGTGCATTTAAATGTGTACTCCTACCCGATATAACCAAGCTACCAGATAATAGTTTGAAAACTGAGCCTACCTCGTTTTCATAATACATGCTGCATTCATGAGCATAAAAAAAAATTTTGAAAACTCCCCTAATTTAAGATAAATTAAAAGGGAAAGTAAAAAGAGTGTAAAAATTATTTCTTGCTTTTTTTTCTTTCAACTCGTCTAACTCCATATGGTTTTTTGGGCACATTCAATTTCAAGAACTGTTTTAAAATCCTTATCTGTTTCCGTTCTGTGGTTGTAGCAAAAGTACCAATAAAGGGAAAAAAGTAGGTGGTCAAAAAGGCTAAAAAAGAAAGTTTCAAATGGTGCCCCTGCGGGTGGAGCCTCTGATAGCTCCCCCCCCGAAAAAAAAGTTCCCTATATGGGAGCAAATGCTCACCCCCTACTGTGCCAGTTTGCAGTAGTAGTTTTAACTTTCTTAGCCTTTTGAACCACCTACCCCCCCTTTTCCTTTTTTTGGTAAGTTACATACCCAAGGAAGCGGAAAAAGTTAAGGATTTTTAAACAGTTTCTTGAAAAATTTAATGTGGGCCAAAACTTATGGAAAATTAGAGCGAGTTGAAGCAAAATAAGCAAAAAAATGGGTTTTTACACCCCTTTTTTTTCCTTTTAATTATCTTAAAATTAGTGTAAAATCTTTTCTGTAATTTTTTTTTTTTACTTTATGATAGCAGCATGTATTAGAACACGATGGTAAACCGCTTTCATAAAATTATCGGTAGCTTTGGTTATATCGGCTAGGAGTACAAAATTTAATGCACTTTAAAACCCCCAAAAGTCCCCTACTCTTGTGATAGTCCTCCCCCCCTGACTTATTTTTTTTTCCCCATTGAGTTTGAATGGCGTGTTTTTTGGGTTTGGAAAAAAATCCCCGCCGATTTATGATGCAAACGAAAAAGGCCATCTTGTGTAGAGATAAAGGAAAAACCAAGAAATATGAAATTTTTTCTGAGGCAACGCAAGGGGGGTTTTTTGGGGGGCGGCGAAAGGGAAGTACCACCCCATCGCCCCCCTGCCCAGGATATCAGCCCCTCAGCGACCGCGTTACATACCCGCCTAGGCAGCGAGCAGCCCCAGGAATCCAGCTTAAGGGGAAAAAGACTATAGTAGGTCTAGTCTTTTATGGCTTCGCTACCTCTGAATCTTGTATTTCTCTTTAACCACGAGTCATAATGGTTTTTTTTATTACCAAAAACCAACAATTTTCACCCCATGATTTTTTCCTCCCTTCATAAACCATTCTTCCCAGCAAAATTCTTTGCAGTTAAAATTCTCCCATCATAATTTGTTCTCACTATTTTCCATCGTATTTTTTTTAAACATTTTGTTGGTCCCCTTTTTTCAGGTCCGTACTTTCTTCCCCCCAGGAATTTTTTTTAGGTGGAATGAAAAGAGTATAAGTCTCATTTTCCTTTTTTTATACCAACTCTACCTTTCAACACCTCGGGCCCCCTCCTTTCCTTTTTTCCACATTCCCCCCACCCACATCCTTCCCTTTTTAACACCATTACCACCCCCCTCCCCCCCTTTTTTCTTTTCTTTTTCCCCCCCCTTTTTTTCCCCCTCCCCCCCAAATGGCAATCCCCAGAATACTCAGCTTCGGGTTTTTTTTACAAAAAACCCCAAAATGTCCCGGTTTCTTGGCTCTCAGGTAATGTTTTTTTTTTCTGGGGTTATTTGCACTAGCCCATTTAATTTTTTGTACGTACCTCCCATTATTTAATTTTCCTTTAAAAATTCTTTTTCTTACTCTTTCTGTTTTTTGGGAACATTTTTGGTCCAAAACCTCCCAAAAAGAATTTTTCTGTTTTTTTTCCCCTTCCGTTTTCTCAATTCGTTTTTTTTTTTTGGCTTCTTTAAACAGTACATTAATCTGGCTCTTTTTCCTTCCCTCATCATATCTTTTTTCTTATCCATATTTTTTTTATTCTTCTGTCTTTTGCCATTTTTCCCCTGCCTTAGACAATATATTTTTTGGTAGCTTGGACCTAAACTTTAACTTTTAAAAAGGCCCCCCCCCCCCCCCCCATAAAATTTGCCTAACCTATGTATCTAAAAAAACCAAAAAAGCCCCGAAAACCAAAGGATCTAAAAAAATTCCAATATTAGAAAGGTCCCCATGCACAGCGAAGCATTTTGGTTAGGGGAGTAACACTGGGGGGGGGGGATCGGCTGCCAAACAACTTAAAAACATCAAACCGAAGTAACATTTTAAGTGTAAAATAAAGAAAAAAAAATGATAAATAAATCTAATCCTTTTTTTTTGTTCATGTTATTTTTGTTTTTGTCTGTTTTGGGGTTGTTAATTTTAAACCTTTGTTTTTTTTCCCAAGATTTGCATTTTCATTTGTATTTCACTTTTTTATTCACATTAATTTTTTTTTATTGTTTTTTAAAATATTTCTTTATAATTTTAAATTTTTTGGTAGTATTTTTTTAAAAGGTTTAATGCGATTTTATTTTTTTTTATATTATTTTTCTCGGGCCTTATTTTATCTGACCTAAAATCGGCAACTATGTTTTTTTGCAACAGGTCCTGTATAAGAGCCCCCCGGTCCCACAAAGACCGACCCCCTTTTTTAATATATACATTTTAAAAAGGTTTACATTTTCTGTAAAGCTAAAGGGCCCCAAAAAAAATGTTAAAGTATCAGTAAACAATCCTCTTTTATTTCTTTCTTTTTATCTCTTATTTTCTTTTACTACTTTTAAAAAATTTTTCTATAACCTTTTTTTTTTCTTTCCCCTTCTCTTTTGTTTTTTTTCCCCGGGGGAGCACTTTTTTTCCCCTTTAAACCCCCCTTTGTGCCCCCCTTTTTTTTTTTTCCCCCCGTATTCTTTTACTAAATTTTCTTTTTGTTTGTCAAACTTTTTACTTTCTTTTTTTGCTCAGATTTTTTTTTTTTCATTTTCTTTTACTTTTTATATTTGACATAAGGCTTTTTTGGTTTTTTTTTTTCCTGTTCTTCCCTTTTTCATTTTTCCCCCTTGTTCCAATTTTTTTTTAATTTCTTATGTACGCATTAATTTTGCATTGCATTCTCACTACCTTTTCATTGTCTTTTTACAAAATTTAAGTTCGCCCCCCCCCCCCCAACCCCCTTTTTAAAAATTTTTAAGCATATTTTTTCCCCCCTTTTTTTTAAATAAAAAAAACACCCCTTTTCCTTTTTTTCCTAATTCCCCCCCTTTTTGGTTTGTTTTTTCCCCATCTTCTCCCGGGGTTTTGTAAACCCCCTTAAATGCAATTTAAAAACCCCTTCCTTTTTCCCGGTTCATTTTAAAGCCCCTTTAAAAAGTTTTTTCTTTTGGGATCAAAAGCCATCCCAAAAAAAGGGGGGCCATGGAAGGGGGGCCCCCCCATCTTTTGCTTTCTTTTTAAAAACTTTCCCCCCAAATTTTTTTTTACTTTTTAGGCCCCCAAACCCCCCTTTGGGGGGGGGGGGACCCCAATTTTTTTTTACTGGCCAAAACCAAGCTTCCTCCAAAAACCGGGGGAAGGTACTCTTTGAAAAGTCCTTTTGGGGGCCTCTGCAAACCCTTTGTTTGGTCCCCCCAAACAGATTTCCCCCCAATAAGGGGCAGGTTTTGGGGTTGGGGGGGGAGCCCCCCCTTTAAAAAAAGCGGTTTTCCCCGTTTTGGGGGTTTTAAAGTCTTGGGCCCGCCCGTTTGGCATATTTTGGGGTGCCCTGTGTGGCCCCTCAGGAAACCCCGGGGCAAATTTTAAATAACCCTTGAATGGGATTTTGGGGGGGGGGCCCCGAAAACGGTTTTTAAACCTCTGCCCCTCCCCTTTTTCAGGAGTTTGGGGAAGGGGGCCCCAAAAAAAATAAATTAAAACTGTTTGATCCCTTTAATGGGGGGGGGAAAAATTTATGAAAAAGGGAAAAGCAAAGGGCCCGGCAGCCAGCCCCCCGACAAAGGGGGGAAAAGGGCCCCAAAGGTTCCCCCAAATAACTTGGCCCCCCTGGCCGGGGACGCAAAGGGGGCCCAAAGTTTTTCCCCCGAAAAATTTGGCCCCCCGAAAATTTTAAAAAATAAATTTTCCTAAAATTCCCCCTTTTTCCCCCCCCTTTTGGGGCCCCAAAAGCCCCACCCCGGGGGGTTCCCCCCTTGGGGGTCCCCCGGCTTTGGGCCCCCCCGGAAAACCACGGCCCAAAACCGGGGGGGGGCCCCCTAGGTTTGGGGCCCCCCGGACGACGTCCCGGGGTTTCCCCCACTGGGGGGGTCTCCCCCCTCCCCTTTTTGGTTTGGTGTAAACCCCCCGGGACCGGGGAAAAGGTAAAAGGGGAATTTCCAAAGGGAAACCCGGGGGCCCCCTTTTCCCCCCCAAAAACAAAAGGCCCCGCCCGGGCAAAAATCGGGTTTAGGGTAAGGGGCCCCCCCGGGAATTTTTTTCCCCCGGGTTTCCCCCCGAACTGGGGGGGCCCCCCCAAAACCCGGTCCCCAGGAAAAACCCTTGGTATCTTGGTCCCCGGGGACGCCCCGAACCCCACAAACCCTTTGAAGGGGGGGGGGGGCGGGGGAGGGGGGCCCTGGGTTTAGCATTGGGGCCCCCCCGTAGTTTCCTTTTTAAGCCCCCTTCCCCCCAACCCCGGAAAGAAAAGGCCCAGGGCCCCAAGGGCCCCAGGGGTCTCTGCCCCCCCCCCCCTTGGCCCCCTTTTCCTTTTCCCCGGGGAAAAGGGGCCCCTGGGGATGGGTTTCGGGGGGGGAACCCCAGGAAGGGGGAAAGAGGGTTTTTTAAACCCCATAAGGAAAGGGGGGGTGGGGACCCCCCTTGGGGGAAAGGGTTTTTCCCCCCAAGGGGGGGGGGGGAGGAGGGCCGGGGCCCCCCCCCCCCTGGGTTTAAAGGGCTCCCCCCCCCCCAGTTTCCCAAGGGGTTTTTTTCCAAAAGGGGGGTTTAGTTTTTTCCCCGGAAAAAGAGGGGGACTTTTACGGGCTTCACCGGGGGGGGGGGCCCGCCTGGGGCCCCCTTTTTTTCTTGGCCGGGGGGAAAATTGGGGAAAGGCCGGGGTTTCCCCCCAACCCTTGGGCCCCCCCTGGCCCAACCGGCCCCCCCAAAGGTTTCCCCGGAAAATCGGGGAAACCCCCCCCCGGGTGGCCGAAAACTCGGGGGCCGGGGGACCGTTCCCCCGGGGCAAAGGGGCCCAAAATGGGAAAACCCCCCCGGCCCCATGGAAGAAAACCGGCCCCTGAAAGGTTTGGGGGGGTTGGGGCGGGCCCTCCCCCCCTTTTTGGGCGGAACCACAGGGATTTCCCCAAAACCACGGCCAACCCCCGGGCAGGGCCCGGGGGCCGGGTCACTAGGGAAGGGGGAAATTCCCCCCCAGGTACAGAAAAGAAGTCCCCGGGCCGGGCACGGACCCTCGAAGGCCCCTGGGGGGGGTTTGTGTAACAGAGCCCGGGGCCCCCCCCTTTCTGCTTTTGGGGGCTTGGCCAAATCACTTGGGGAAAGGGGTTTGCGGCAGGAAAAAACCCCTGGGCCCCCCGCTTTTTCCCCGCCCCCTCCAAAAGGGCCCGGGCCCCCAAAAAACCCCTGCCCCGTCCCTTTTCCCCGGCCCCCCTTTTGTGGGGCCCTTTCCGGCCCCCCTGTTTGGTTTGGTATCATGAAGGCGGGCCCAAAACACGACGAAAGGAAAAAAGCAACCGGAAACAAACCCCGGAAGCGCCCCCTAAAAGAAAAACGGGGGTTTTCCTCCCCCCTTTAACCCCTTCCCCAAAACCCCGGGGCCGCAGGGGTGGTTTGGGTAAGTTTTCCTTTTAAAGGGGAAAGGGAAAAAAGCCCTTTCCCCCCCAAAGCCCCGAAGGGAAGCCTCCCCCGGAAAAACCCGGAATTTTCCCCCGTTAAGGGGGCCCCCCCCGGGGCTAAGTTTTTCCCCCCCAATCGCCCCCCAAAGGGGGCCCCCCCCCCTCTTCCGGGGGGGGCCAGTCAGGGCCCCCCCCCGGGAGGGTGACGATTGCCCCCCCCTGACGGAAAAAAAGCAGGCCCTTTATCGGGGGGGCCCCCAAAGGGATTGGGGCCCCCCCCCCCTCGGGCCGGGTTTTTCTCCCCCCCAAAGGGGGGGACGGGGGGAAGGGGCCAAACGGGGGTTTAAAAACCCAAGGGCCCTTTTGGGGCCTTGGGAAAACCCAACGCCCGGGGAAAGAAGGGAAAAAGCTTTTAGATCCCTTTTCCCCCTTCCCAAACGCTTTTCCCGGCGAAAGGGTTTTGGGCCCCATTGGCACCAAAAACGAGGGGAGCTGGTTTTTAGGATTGGGGACAAGTGGGGACGATGGGTCCCCATGGGAAAGAGGGGCCCCCAAATTTTCTTTGGAAAGGCCCCCCTAAGGGGAAAAAAACCCGGGCCTTTTCCCCCCCCGGGCCCCCACTAAAAAAAGCCAACAACTTTGGGGGATATGGGGGGAATATAAACCCCAAAAAGCCCAAAACCCTTTAAAATAAATGCCCCCGCCCTTTTCCCAAAAAACACACATATTTTTTAAAATTTGGCCCCCCTGCTGGCCACGATGGTTGGGCAAACAGGGGCAAAACCCCCCCTCCCCCGGGCCCAAAAACCCCAAAGTAAAAATAAGTCCCCCGTTTTTCCCCCCCCAACCCCCCACCCCCCTTTAAAACCCGCCCCCCTCCCGCTTTTTTGGGGTTCCCCCCGGGCCCCCCCTTTAATTCCCCCTTGGGTTTTTTTTTGAAAAAAAAAAATATTTCCCCCTACCCCCGGGAAAAAAAGGCCCCCGCCCCTTTCTCCCCCCTTTGGGTAAACCCCCCCCTCAAACCCAAATCCCGGTTAATTCCCCTGCAAAAAACCCCGGCAAAACCCCAAACTTCCCCCAACCCCCAAAAGGTGGACCCTAGCGGGTCCCCTTCCCCGGGGGTTTTTGTCCCAAAAAAACCGGGGGACCACAACTAAGAAAGGTTTGGAAATATTTGTCCCCTCCCCCCCGTGGGGGCCCCCCCCCAGAAAGGGGCCCCCTAATTTCCTTGGGCCGTAAAAGACGCTTGGGCCCTTGTTCCCCCCCCGCGGACGGGTAAGGGAGAGCAAAAAATTTCCCCAAGGTGGCCAGAAAAAAGGGCGGGGGGGTGGACAAAGGCCCCCCTTTGGCCCCTTTTGGGAAAAGGGCCCGGTCCCCCCTTTTGGTTCCCCGGGCCGGGCCCCCACGAAAAGGGAAACCCCCCTCGGGCCCCATCAAAGGAAAAAAAAAAAGAGGCAAACCGGGGCCCCGGGGGATGGGCCCCGGGGGTGAAGGGTCCCCCCGCCCCCAACTGGTTTTTTTACTAATTCCATGGAAGGATCCGCAGATCCTGGGCCCCAAGGGTTGGGGAGGTTTTTTTACCCAAAGGGCGGGGGGGGGGGGGGGGGGGGCCCCGTTTTTTCCCCTTCCCCCCGGGGGGCCCGGGCCGGGGGGGAAAAACCCCTCGTGAGGAAAAAGCCCCGGGAGCCCGCAGAAGGAGATAACTGGGGGCCCCAGCCAGAACCCAAAAATTTCCCCCGGGGGGGGGGTTTTTAAACGTGATGCCCAAAGAGCCCCCCCAAAACCCTTGGCCCCCGGGGCACGGCCCCACACGGGCCCCGGTGGGTTTTGGCCCCCAAAGGGGAAAAACCCCCAAAAACCCTAACCCAAAAAGGATTTTCCCTTCCCCTACCTTTTTAATTTCACTGCATCCAAATCCCCCCCCCGAAGGGCCCCCGAGGGGGTCCCCCCTTTTCCCCCCAGGGGAAAAAGGGCCCCTCAAAAACCCCTGGGCAGCCCCAATCCCATGGGGGCCCCCCGGGGGGGGTTAAAACGAAAAACGTCCGTAGGGGGGGGGGTTTAAAATTAAATTCCCCAAAAGGGTGATTTCCCCCCCCAGCTTAAAAAGGGAAAAACCCCGGGCCCCCCGTTTTCCGCACAAAGGGCCCCCAATTTGTTTGTTTTAAATACTGGGGGGTTTTTGAGTTCCCCACGCTCGGTTAGGGCCCCCGGGGAAGGGCCCTAAAGGGGTGGGGGTGGGGGGGCCGGGGAAAAATTTTGGCCCGGTTTTTTTAGTTTTCCCCCATAAGTTCCCTAGTGGAAAAAACGGGACTTTTCCTTCCCCCCCCCTGCTTTTTCCCCCCCGGGCGACCACCCCTTTGGATTTACACCCCCGGGGGGGGTGGGGTTTTTACCCCGTTGGGGGGGGGGGGGGGAGGACGCCTTTTGGTTTTCCCCCCCATTGGAGTCCCCAAATTAAAACCCTTTACCGGGCCCCCCCCGATAACCCAAAGGGGGGGATCAATCTTGGGGGGGGTAAAAATTTTCCCAAAGGTGGGGGTTTTTTCCCCCCTAAAGGGTGAAAGCGCATGGGGGTGGACCCCCACAAACGGGGGGTTTTTAGCGGGCCCCCTCCCCCGTAGGTTTTTTGCTTTTCCCCCCGAGCCCAAAAACGGGGGCCCCCGATACTTCCCCCCTTTGAAGGGAAAAATACTCCCTTGGGCCGGGTTTTCCCGGACGGGGAAAGTGGGGGTTTTCCCCACGGAAACCCCGACGTGGAAAAGGGGCCCGCCACAGAAGGGCTTTATCGCCCCCCCCCCCTGGAAGGAAAAACCCCTTTTTACTTAGGGCCCCCCCTTCCGGGGTCCCCCTTGGGGCCCTGTTGGGGCCCCCTGTCCCCCTTCCCAGGCTCCCCCGGATCTGTCAGGGGAAGGGTTCCCCCCCTTGGGTATGGAAAAGTCAAAGGGGTCCCCCCCCCAATGCCCCCCCCCCGGAGAAAAAAGGGGGTTTCCCCAGGGGGGGGCCTTTGGGACATCAACCACCCCGGGTTTTAAAAGACGGCTTTTTCCCCCTAGGGAAGCTACCGGTTTTAAAAGGGGAAACCCCCCGGGGAACTGGCATCCTTTTTACCAAAAGCCCCGGTTTTTTAGGGGGCCCCCAAAGGGAAAGGGGTGGCCCAAAAGGGGCCTTTTTTGGGGGGGGGGCCAAAAATCCCCCTTTTCCTTTACTTTCCCCTTTTGTTTTCTTTTTTTTTTTTTTTGTTTTGGAAACTTTAGGGTTTTTGGGAGTTTTTTTTTTTGGGGGGACAAGGCCCCCCAAGCCCCCAATTTCCCCCCCTTTCCCCCCTGAAGGGTTCCCACCCCTTTTTTTTTCAAAGTTGGGTTTTTTTAAAAAACGTCAAACTAAAAAGGAACCCAATTTAAAAACCCCGGAGAGAGGGCCCCCCCGAGCCCCCCCCCTAACTTCCTTTATCTTTCTATAATTTTCCCCCGATTGGGGGAAAAACAAAAACCCTTTGGGTTTTTTGGTTTTTAAGGGGGGCCCCAAAAAACCCCCAATTTTTTTTGACCCTTTTCTTTCTCGACAAAAAAAAACCAGATAACTATCCCCCCCTTCCCTTCCCAAAGGGCACCCCCCAAAATTTTTTCCCCCCCCTTTCCCTTCTGCAATGGAAACCCCTTCCCCCCCCTTGGGGCTATTCCCCCTTTCTAAAAAAAACTGAACGGGGGAAAAAACTCACCCAAAATCCCCCAAAACTCCTTTTTTTTAAAAAAAGCCCTTTTTTAAAAAAGTTAGGTTTTCCCCCCCTTTTGGGGAAACCCGGGGTTCCCCTTTTTTTTTTTTTCCCTCCCCCCCGGCCCGCTTTTCCCCCCCTAACCCGGGGCCCCCTTTTCCCCCCCCATGGGATGGGGGTATGTCCTTTACCAAAGTTTGGGGAGGATCCACTCATCAGCTCTCCTAAAACAGGGTGAGTCAAAAGCCCTTTTTTCGTTCATCAACTCCCCTCCTTGACTGACTGTCTTTTTAAACTTTAAATCACCGCCGCAAAAGTTGCTTTCTCTTGCTCTCTTCTACCGTTTTTTCTTTCATGCTCACGCTCTTTTTCCCAAATTTTCTAACTGCATGCCTCCCCCCCCCCCCCCCCGGGGGGCCCCCCCGCCGCTGCACAAAGACTTTCTACTCATTTCATCCCCCTTCTGTCCATCTTCCTAAGCAAGAGTTTTTCAGTATTTTTCTTTTCATCTCTTTCACTGGGGAAAACTCTGGAAAACCTCTTCCTGTTTTTTTATTTTTCCCCCCTTCCTACGACTTAAAATTTCTTTTCAAAAGAAGATAAAAAAAGACACCTCCCAAATAAAAGGCACCACCTGGCAACTAAGGGCTTTTTGGTTACCTATTTTTGTTTTTTGCCCTTGGCCCCCCTCCCCCCTTTTTGAGTAAAAAAAAGAAAAAAAAAAAAGATACTCCCCCTTAAAGTATTTAATACGTGAAAAAACCAATTTATTTTAAATACATTCAAAAACCAAAAATATTTTTAAAAATGTATTTAAAAAACAAGGGGGTTTTAATTTTAAAAACTTCCCAGCTTGGGGGCCCCCTGACACCCATTTTCCCCCCCTTTTAACCCCCCCCCCCCCCCCCCCCCCTCAAACCAAAACACAGACAGGTGGGGGGGTTTTGGGTCGTCAGATGGTTTTTGGTGATGGAGCTGGGGAGGCCAGGGGCCTTTGGGGCCATCCTGAAACCAGGCCAGGGGGGGGGGCCGCGGGGCCATTTCCCCCCCCTTCACCTCAACACACTGGGCCCCGGGATCTCTTGGCCGTGCAGCAGATACACGCAACGGTAGGGGGGCCCTTGGGGGGGGGTGGGGGGACAGGAAAACTTCGTACCAAGTTGTTTTCGTTTCACAAGTTTTTTTTGTTTTGCTGGGTTTTGGACACTTTTTGAGTTTTTTTGTACATTTTACCTTGGTGGCTATTCCCTAAAAAA
>JACEEZ010021256.1:46441-64118 GCA_016584305.1 Chionoecetes opilio | reverse complement strand
TATCTTTTAGATTTTTAGTTTTGGGTCCATTGTATGTATTTAAATACACTACACGGGGTAATATTCGGGTTTATGCTTATTGAATCTCAGTTTGTTGTATGTATTCTTATGTTTTCCCCAAAGCTCTGTGATTTTAAGATTGTTAAGGCAAACATATAATTAATTCTACGTTTTTGGCACCTAAAAATTGGGTTGTTTCGGCAGTTTTCGTCCCTTGGTGTGTTTTTTTCGGGTTTTGTTCAGAAAAACCCTTTGTTTTCGCCCCCCTGTTTAAGCTGACCTTATACGTAGCTGCCAGGGGTTTCCAAAAGGGGGTTTGCTAGACGATGTTCAAAGTTCATTGGCACTCTGTTTTTGGAAGACTGTTTGGTGCTCGTTTTCAAGTTTGCCAAGCTTGTTTCTTATAATATTTTTTTCTGTCCGTTGCGAAAGTTGGGGTTTTTTTGATTAATTTTAGTGGCAATGGTTCCTCCAGCAACTGTAGAACCCTTTCCATATCCCCTCTTGATCCCAACCCTTTTTAAGGGTGAAACTGCCAATAATGGGCGTAACTTCGTACTCGTTCATAGTCGTAGTCGTTTCCCCCGTCCCCCCCCCGGGGTGGTTTTTCCGCCCTTCCGCCATCGGAACCCCTCCCCGGATTTTTTTAAATCATGACAATTCTGATTAAGGTTTGGATCCCCCCAAATTAATGACAGCTCTAAGTCGGCCCGGGAACCGATGTGGGGAAATGGTACAATTCATCTCGAATAAGGGGCCCGGGGTTCATGGGGGGCGAGATTTCTTTTTTCATGAAAAAATTACTAAACATATACTTACCATACAAGGCAGTTTTTTTACGTTTCTTTGATTTCGCTAATGTGCAAATTTTTTTTTATTACCTTATTCCCTTTTTTAGTATCCGTTACGGGAACTTTTTTTTCGAACTAAACGATTGCGCAGTAATGAACGAGGTGGATTGCGAGGGTCTGAAGCGATACCATCACTGCATAAAGAACCCGCCCATGGCACTGCTTTGTCCTTTATAAACCCCGGAGAATTTGCATTTTTTTTAATTTCACGGAAAATTCGAATGTAAGCTGTTTCCGATTGTAAATTTATTTGTTTTTGTATTGAAATCCTTTTGGGGGGGAACCTGGGGGTCTGGGAAAATAATTATCAAGGCTGTCTCCCCACCCCCGTACCCAGCCACACCTGAAAATGCCCACCCTCACTTTTGATTGGAGTAGATTCCTAACATGACGAAAAAAATTTGCTGCACAAACTTTTTTACTACAGTTCCACCCAAAAACGAAATTTATCAAAACCCTTCGTAAAAATCGCCGCTAATGTTTTAGTCCTCATATATAGGGTCACCCATTTCTTTTTAAAAGTTTTTTTTTTGTGAAATTTTGGGAATACAACACTGATTCTTTACATCATTAAGAGATGATAATATATTATTCTTAAAGAGGTTTTTTGAAAGTTTTTATTTTTTTTCGCGCTTGGCTTTTCCCCTCCAAAATTTTCAAAGTGTATGTCGTATTTTTGACAATTTGGGATACCCATACGTACGGGTTAGAATCGTACACGAAAATCGATAATTGACCACAAATAAAATTTTCTTTAAAAAGCACAAAAAACTATCATTGCACATGCAAAAAATATGTCGCTGTTTTTTTCCCGCAAAAGAGGGGCAAATTTTAACTGGACTTTTTAGTCGTAATATGATATATTAAAAATTTTTTCTATTTGGGGAAGGGAAAATTTGATAGTGGGAAAACAAATTCAATAAATTTATAAAGTCTTTTAGACTATTGTTTTTCCTAGGGTTTGTACGAAAATCAATTAAAATTGATAATTCGATTGGTGGTTGGTAGAAAATTTCGCTTAAAAAATTTCCCAGCCGGCACCCCACAAAAATCCGTTTGTTTTGTTTGGGAAAATAGTTAGTTAAAATACATTAAATGCCGAAGCCCGCGATTTGGGGGAAACAGTGCCACGTCCTGTGAAGCATATAGGGCATCACCGGGCTCAATTTTCCCCAGGTCTTCGCAGCCAGTGATCCCCCATGCCTTGCTCACCTAAACGCCCATAAGGGGGGAAAAATTCGTAAAAGGTACATCTTACACCTCCTTTGCAGTAACTTTTTATTCCACGTCATGTATGAAATGGAATGGAGATTGGTTTTCCTGAAAGGCTTTCTAAGGGGGGGCTGCAGTCAGTTCGTACAAATTGTTTCGTATCCCAAAAATTTGTTTGAGTCTTTTATAAAACCATATCGTTTGTACCTCCTCAGATTTGAACTTGACTCTAGCTACGAACCCCCCAGGTATTACAAAAAAAATTCCCAAAAATCGTGTACAAAAAACTAACAAAACCGGGGAAAGAAAAAACTTGTGTACAAAACTCCCTCAAACCCTTTAGAGGTTAGGTTGATTACGGGTGGTGGGAAAATGCGACCTCCCGTGGGAGCGGTCAATTGGTTAGGAAAGGGTTTATTTTACACTAGACCAAAAATTCCCTACAAAATTGTGGGTTGGGGTTTCTGTTACCTTTTGGATTCAAAAACTTCTCTATGATTCCTCGAAATCATACTTTGAGATTGACATGTTGTTTTAGGGAGGTGAGAGACAGTGTTTTTCCGCCTCACCTTCTTTTTTGTGACCTAATCGCCTCTGTTCTTTCCCTTGCGCGGAAGTCACTTTTTTAAATGCAGTTTTGGCTTTAGTTAGGATTTAAAGCGTGGGAATAGGTTAGGTTTTTGGGTTAGTATCTAAGGGGGGGTTTAATTTGTTTTTTCTACTCATATCCCCCCTTCCTTTTAAAAAAACGTCATATCTTAAAGTGTATTTGCGAGGGAAATTTCATATAGTATTTCTTGAATCTATATTATAATCTAGAATCTAAGATTATAAATGTTCTTTCTCCATGTATTTTGGGGTAAAATGTGGTCACTAAAAATTGTCGGAAATACCTCTTTTTTGCATTTACCCCCCTCCAAAACCCAACCGAGGACCCTTGGAACGGGAGTTTTGGCGGGGAAGAGGGAAAGGGTTTTGTATTGGAATAGTTTTGTAGTGACGTAAAATATACCGGAAAACACTAGGGATGATGTAAGCTAAAAAACTCAAAAATATAACCAAAAACCCTACAGATCCTACCTTTTTAGGGAATTTTCCCAACCTAACCAAACCCTTAAAGGGGATAACTGCAACATGAGCTATCTGACGATTTTTAATTGACCTCATTCTTACACAACAAAAATAATAAAAGAATACTTTTAACGTAGTTCGTACAAAATTACGGGTTGAAAGTAGTCAAAAACCCACAAACAAACCCCCACGTTAACCTACTAAAGCCAAATCCATTAAAAAATTTCCCGGGGGCAAGGGAAAAATTAAAGGGAAAGCAGGTCACAGAAAAAAGAGTAAAGGCGCCCGTAAAACACTTGTCTCTTTTTCACTTGTCTATCTCCATAAGTATTGATTTGCGAGGGAAGCTCTTTGAGTTTTTTTTAAAATCCAATAAGGTAAACATTAACCTGCTCCCACTTGTGTGGGGGGAATTTCCTTAATGTTAAAATAATACCCCGCCCAGGTTGGTTAGTGATTTAAAGATTTTTTGTAAAAACCCTCCCCATTCTTTTTACTACCTATGAGGACTAATTTTTTGTCATACTGTCTTTTTTAATTTTCAAACCTCTTGGCAAACTGTTTTTTTGGTCAAAATGTGAGGTTAGGTTAAGAATTTTTAGATTTTTAAAACAAAAATAAACAAAACCTAACCTTAACCTTAAACCAAAAACCTACCACCTGGCTACTGTATGAGGAGGGTTGGGCCTGGGGTCACTGACTGTGTGAGGGCGCGACAGATTTGCACCTATTTATTTTTTTATATCATTTTTCCGTTTTTTTTGATAAGTAACAGCTTCCCAAAAGGGGTTTGAAGGTTAAAAAGAATGTTTTCAAAAGATTAGTCCTTCTAGTAGAAAGTGAGATATGGCAGGCGAAAAAGAATTTTAAACCAAAAAAACATCAGATTCTTTCAAAAAAAAAAAATTTATCAAAAAATATATTTCATCTGAAAAGGAGAGGGTTGAAAAAAGCAAATCTTTACCGGTTGTGAACTAACGGGGTCGGGGATAATATATATTATATAATATATAATATATATATATAAATTATATTTATTATATATTATATATATATATATTATTAAATATATATATAAAGGAAATTATACAAAAATTGTGCTATTTTTTTTGTGTTTGTTTTATTTGGTTTTTATTTGGTTACAGTGAAACCCCGTTTTTTTTAATAAAACCCATACTATTTTGGGACTGAAACTAAGCGGGCTTTGTGTTACCCATTTTTTTGTCCCCTTTGGCCCAGTTCCTGTCGGGAAAAAAAATAAAAAAAAATAATATAACACAACTGAGCTTTCATCAAACCTTTAAATAAACGTTTTGGTATAGTTTTTTTTCTGCTATATGAAAAGATACTTTAACTTGTAGACACTAAAAAATAAACCTTTTGGGAAAAATTTTCCCCACGGGATGGGGGCTCCCAAAACCAGCGGACGCGGGGGCCCCCTATTTCCCCATCAAAAAGGGTCGCTTGCCGGGTAAGATGCTTACCCGTCGCTTCGAAAAAAACCACAGGTTTTATCGTAAAATGCCCTCATTGTGATTCCCCACACAATTTACCAAAATAATGGTAAGGAAAACAAACCATGACCTAACTTAACCTCCGACTTTAAACTAAAAGTAGGCAAACCTTTCCAATTGGGGTAATATACCGGGCCCTATACACCCTCAGATTCCTTACACGAAAACCCCCTTGTATTTCCCAAAATAAACTAAAAAAACCCAAACCCCAAAACCCCAATCCTATACCTAACCAACTTAACATAACCAACCTAAAAATAGCCTAAAATTTAAAAAAACCTAAATGTTATTTAAACCTTTACATTTTAAAATAAAATATTAATATTTTTGGTTTCTGAAAAGTGAATAAATAAGCTTGGGGTATGGTAATACTTGAAAAAATACTTCGCGATATGGCTTTTAACAACTATATCATTTTTCCAATATTTTTATTAAGTTGTTGGGTTACGCTGATGGTTTAATACTGCACGCAAAAAAAATATGTAAAAACTTTGGTGTTAAAACGGGGGAAGTTCTCGTCCATTATACCCGGGACCCTTTTTGACTAAATTAATTGCCTTTTTTGTTTATTTTTTCTGGGGTTAAAATGGTTTAGAAAAATTTTCCCGGTAATGGGATCTAAAAAAATTTACTGTTAGAAATTCATAGTTTTATTTTTAACCCCTCCCCAGTCAAAGTTAGTTAAAAACCTTGGGTTAACCTAATTTTTTTAAAAAAACGGGGGCTGTGGCCCCTCCGGGATTTTTGCTGAAGGGTTATTAACTTGTCCAAACCTTCGCCTGGGGGGGGTTTTTTTTTAAAAACTCGAATATATGCATCGGTAAAGCCCGTCCACATACACACTCAAGGGTACCGCGCCACACTAAAAGTCGTGTCCACACCCCCCTGGCAGGGTTCCCTTTGACGATCGCTCTGCTCCGCTATCGGGCCTTCACAAAAAACGCGACAATACCGCGAGGCGACGGAGTATACGTCTTCAAATTTGAAATTAAAGGGTTTTTGTCAGCCTGAATGCAACACGCGTTCGGGGGTGCACTACGCCCCTACACCCTCCCATGAACGACCCATATCACTACTACACCACCACTCTTTATACCCCAATATTATTATTATTATTATTATTATTATTATTATTATATTATTATTATTTTATTTCAGTGTTTTAAGTTGATTATTTATAATTATTGATTAGTTTTGTTTTATTTTGGGGAGAGAGAGCGGGCCCTTTTTTTCAGGGACACCAAACCTCGTTTTCCCCCGGCCCAAAGGGGGGGCACTGGTCCGGAACCGCAAAATCCGGAACGCAACAGTCCAGGAATTTTCCTTAAAAAAAAAAAAAAAAAGAAGGGCCCATGCCATTACCCACCCGGCGTTTTCCTACTCTAGTTTTCGTCCGGGGGACCGCCAAAACAACTACCCCGCCCCGGGCTTTGCGTCCGTGAAAAATTGCCACCTGGGGGAGGCAGCAGAAGTTTCAATAGCCAGAGATGTTCCTTCACCCGGGGGGTGGGGGTCGGGGACTAACGGAGGCGGTGCAGGGGAAACCCGGGGTGCGTGTTCCCAAAAGAAAAAATACGACCGCTGAGCTGCTGCCCCCTGGGGGGAGGCACGGACACTGACCCGGGACAGGAGACGCTCGGAAACCCCCGGGACAAAATTTGTCGATTTACGAAAACCGGGATTTCAACAAAAAAAAAAAAAAAAAAAATGACTCTGGAAAACCCCCCGGCCTCGGAATTTTTCCCGGGAAACCGATATCCGGGAAATTGAGGGCCGGGAATCGGGTTTTTGTGTACCTCAAAAAGGGCCAAGGACCATGTTGTCACCTCGCTGCCCGCCCAAACCCCCAATGGTTTAAAGTTTTTTTTTTTTCGGTGACTGATCACGAACACACATCCGATTAACCCTTGACACCCCGGTTTCCTTGCTTTTTGAAAATTATTGTTAGCCAAAAATTTCAAAACGTACTTTTATACCAAATTTTATCGATAAAGGGTACTAAAAAGGTCCTTCTATAAATATTGCTTAAAATTCAAAAAAATGTCTAATAGTACCCAAATTAAAAGGGAATTACTCTGGTTTTCAAGGGGGAAAAACTAAAACTGCTTTACAACGGCTACGACCTCTGTGAACCCCCCACTTTTACAATCAGAGGCGGCACAATTTTTTTAACCCCCCACAAAAAAAAAACCCTGGGGACGAGGGTCGTCCCGCGGCTCACAAAACCCCTACAGCGGGGTTCAGGGACATTGTGAAAAAAGCCCTTTACGACCCTTTAGCATTATGTGGCGGGGTTAATGGGATAGAATAGGCATGACTAATTAGACAAAAAAGAATATAAATGATATCGAAATAAAGTTGTGATTAAGGCAAACGCTCTAAATTTCCTTAAATTTGTTTAGATTAAAGGGAATTTTGGAGTTTAGCTCCAATTTCCAAAAAATTTTGATACTTTTTTTATTTTTATATCGTCGCATTCATTTTTCTATTGCACCTGTTTGGGACTGGCATGTCACGGTTTGTTTTCCCCTATGTGTTTTGGGCCCCCCCCTCAAATCTGCTGTTACATAATGCTAGTTAACATTTTTTTTTAATAAATATTATGCTTCATTCCAGGGTCCAAGAACCATGGATGAGAAAACCTAGATTGGTCAACGCCACCCATTTTTTAGTTCTTCATGGAGAAAAAAAGTGGAATATCATTGAAACTGTTAAAATTTTTGGAAAAACAATCTCTTTACAACACTCAAAAACATAAAAAAGGTGAGGAACCCTAAGAATTTTGTGAGGAACAAAAAAGAAAAAAGGTTTAGTCTAATTTAAAATTTTGTTGATAATAGGTTTCCTTTAAAACCCCCACAGGGCATGTTATTTATCTTTTTACTATTTCTATGCCTTTTTTTTTTCTGCTCACTGCAAATCTCACATATAGGGGGAAGTTCCCCCACTCCCTTCTTGTTGTGTTCTCTATTATTACCTTTCCATGCTCCCTTCTTTTCACGAGTCCTCTTTCCCTTTTTATCTGTTTATTAGAATTATTTTACATTGCTTCTTTTCTCATCTCTCAACTATAATTGCCTTGCAAAAAAAGTATTTCACTTTCATCCAAAAAACAATCAGCATATTTTGGCCCCATTCTTTCAGATTTCTTTCTCCAAAAATTTAAAATTAATAGATTTATATTGTTTGTCTTCTTGCAAAAGTAAGTGTTATTAACAAATGTAGGTTTAGGGGGCTTTAGTTTTCTTTACCCCTTCTGCCTATCATTTCCCCACCTTTTGTGCATGGCCCAGTTACCAACCTGTTTGTACAGCGTGTTATAATAGTAATGTTTGTAGAAAACAGATTGTGTAAGGTAGGGATGCAATAATGTTGGAAAAAGGTTTTGGAGCATATTACTGCATGTAATATACTAAATTTGCTACTGGCTTCTTGTAAACAGTAAAAAATAGAAGCTGGGATCTAGGCCCGTCATTTGATATGTATTTGCCTATATTCCCCCTGGCCATGCTTATTTTTTTGTGTCTTCTTACTTCTTTTCCCGTGAAAGTCCTTTCATTTTTCCAGTTTTCTAACAAAAAATTTTTTTAGGTTGTATTTTTTTCCCGATGTTGTTTTTTTATGCTAAACTATCCCCAGTTTTTTTTATTTTTAGTCTTTCTTAAACTTGCTGGAATCCAAAAACTTTTCACAGATGTCACCTTTTAAAAATTTTTTATTTAATGTCTCCCCTTTCCCACTTTAAGGTTTTAGTAAAAGAGCTTCAAGTATTATTTCTTTCTCTACACAGTTTCACTAATCCCTTATAGATCGTGTTTGCATATATTTTTATCCCTTTTGAAGGTATGTCACAATTTTCTACTTTTTCTGCATACAAAAATTATAACCGGGCCCCTCCTTTCCCAAAAGCATTCTCCCCTAATAACCCTTAATCATCACAGGTTATTTTAAAAATGCATAGGGTTAGGGTTTGGGAACTGCGCGTTTGGCAACTCCTGTTTAAATGCTGCAAAAACCATTTTAGATGATGATTCTTATTTATCATTAAAATGAAAAAAAGTAAGTCTATTTTGAAAAAATTTCCATGGTTCAATTTTTATAGATTTGGTGTTAAAATATGAAAAATAAAAACGTATTTTTATTTTTGCAAAGATAAATATCGGAAATATTTCCATCCCCGATCTCAGCGTTGAAGGCAAAACGCGAATAAAAAGATTTCCCTTCTTCCACCCCGTAAACTGACACATTAATCTAACATTGTATTTTTTTTTCAAAAACTAGTTGTTTCAGCTTTAAAAAAGATGTTTTCTATAACATTTTTATATCCCTTTTTAACTTAACCCTGTTTTTTTTTCCTTTAATCATTTTTTGCTTAAAAAAACTACAAATAACATGTTAAATGAAAGCGCTTTAAGATCCTTCTTTAATTTTTAGAAAATATTATTGGGCGGAAATTTCCCCAATGATTTGGGCACGGAGAAAACTGTTTGCGTACTGTCCCTCTTTTCAGCAAAACCTCACCCTTCAAGAAGCAAATTTATGTTCTTTTCTGATTTAAAAAAGGGGGAAATTTTATATCATAATTTCGATAGAAATTACTCCCAAATTGCCCTAAAAGAATGATATCGGGGTTTTTCCTTTAAAAACCCCTAAAGGACAGATAAATATAAATTTATTCTAGGTTTCAGAGGGGCATTTTTTTACCTTCTGGAGGGGGGCATAATTTCCCCCATTTGTACAAAGGGTGTAAGTTTGCATCCCCCAGAAGGGCAAAACTGCTTTTTTAGCCGGGTGCGCTTTTGCACCTTTTTAAAAGGGGCAAAAATGGGGGCCCCAATTTTGCACCTTTAATGTGCAAAGTTTCCCCTTAAAAACATTTGTTGCCCCATATGGGGCAAAAGGGATCCCCCCCCCAAAAGGGGCAAAAGTTCACCCAAAAGGTGCAAACCGCCCCTAAAAGGCATTTTTTTCACCAATATGGGGGAAAATTGACCCAAAATTTTAATTTCCCAAAAAATGGGGAAAATGTTGCACCCAGTTTAAGGGGCAAAATTGCACCCTTAAAGGGGCACAAAGGTGAACGTTTTGCACCTTTTAAAAGGGCAAGTTGCACCCTAAAGGTGCATTTGCTCCCTAAAGGTGCAGAAGTGCACCCCTCCAAATTGCACCCATAAAAGGGGCAAAAAAAAATGCACCCCTAAAAGGTGCTTTTTTTTCCCCCCCAAAGGGCTTTTTTGCCCCCCTTAGTCAAATTTACTAATGGGTACTCAAACGGGGAACTTACGAACGGTTAGTCTTTTTTTTTGACTAAGACATACTCAGATTTACAGTAGTTACCAAAAAAAAGCTAACCCTTTTTACTCACGTGATAACTTGGGTTTTTGTTTTTGACCCCGGCTTTAGAGTAAAATTATCCCATGACTAACTTTTTTTTTGTGTGCACCAACACAAGGGAGGCTGCGAATGGGAAAGTAAAGAAGGGGCTGGGGACGTCTATTGATTTGGACTTTTTCCCTTTTTGGCTTTTTCCCCCCACTGACTTTCCTTCCCATGCGACTACATAATTCACCCCCGACATTTATCCCTTAAACATTTTTTCACAAAAAAAAGAATTTTGCAGGAGAAAAAGTGACAGTAAAAAATAACCTAACTAAACTAGTAATAGCTATGGTTTCGGTCAGTGTTTCTTTATCATAACACAGTGCTATCAAATACATCTTAGGGGGAAAACTGTCTAGAGGGGAATATGTCCATGGGAGAAAATGTCAATAGGGGAAACTGTCTAGACTAGTAGGGATATGTACAGGGGGTAATATGACCGGACGCCCGCTCTAATAAGTACCACACAAGCACGATGGAATCAGCGGTGACGTGATCGGTCCTTCCGGTTAAGTTGGGCAGAGACCGCTTACACATTCCATAATCACGTTCCTTATAATCACGTTTCCATAGTCACATTCCTTCACACATTCCATAATCGAACCACGATAGCGCCACCAATTTAATTATTGACGCTATCGTGAAATTTGACCACGATAACGCAGACCACGATAGCCTCACAACAATGTCAGCGCTGCCTGTGTGTCATGTATGTGTCATGACGGTCGTAAGATGGTCACGATGGAGTCATGATAGCTGTAAGACTAAGTCACGAATGAAAAATAACGGTCATTTTGTCGTCGCGATAGTGCTAACAATAACCACGACAGTGCCATGACGGTGCCATGAACGTATCACCATAGCGTCTAGAGCTAGTAACATGCCCACACGGGGGTGGGTGTTGGTCATGGAGAAGGGGGGAAAACGGGTGGGTTGGGTTGTAATGAAGAAGGGAGTGTTGGTGTTGGTGGGAAACGGAGGGGGAAAGGATGGAAAAGGCGTTGTTGGTGGTGGCGGGATGTGAATGGTTAACGCGGTGCGTGGTATCACCACGTGGTGATGGAGTATAGGAGGTGAGGAGTTGGGGGTGGGTGGAGGTGAATGAGAAAGGGGGGGGGAGGCGGAAGGGGCTGCCAAAAAAGGGGGGCGACAGCGCGGGCGTTGGGTAAAAATCGGGGAGCTTCCCGATTTTTTAGTGCATGCACTAACTTTTCGTGGCCTCGGCCGAGTGCGTCACGAGGCCACGTGGCCGAGTTCGGTCACGATGGACCCATAACCAGGACCATGTCGGCGCTACTCATTGCATTGTTGGCGTGATCGTGGTTCGATTATGGAATGTGTGAAGGGGCCTGATTAGGGGAAGACTAGACGATGGACGGGTATTGACTGCACGCTGAACACTTACAATCAACTAAAATAACTATAATGTGCAGGATTTTTGTTACGAACACTATATGCGGGGAAGGGGGGTAGAACGGACCACTTAACACAAAAAAGAGTCTGGAAAGCATATTTATTGAATTTTGGGAGTTTCCAAGGGTTGTGGTGATGCTTTGGGGTGTTATATGTAAAGTCCACACCCTGGTGACGGTTCTTAAAGGAAATTAATGAAACACAAGACTTTACAATTTAAGTGTTTTTATTATACCAAAATTATTCACGGGGTAAGATGGACCCCAGGGTCCATCTTACCCACAACTACAATATGAAGAAACAGCTCCTTATTGCTACATCCCACACACAAAAACTCTTCCTCGTTGTCCCCTTACCCCTTAACTTCAACATGAAGAAACATAACCTTACTCACACAACTCGCAGACAAAAACCTCTTCCTCATCATTCCCTATCCCTGCACATTCCTCATGTGCCCATCCCTTGCACATGGCGCAACAAACCCACCCTTCCCCTCTCACAGAATTACCAAATGTGTCATTGCAGTACAAGCACTTGGTTGAATCTTCATCCTCACCACTGTCGCTGTCATGAGACCAGGATGGCCCAGCTTTCGCTTGCTTTTCTTTGTTCTTTTGTGTAATTTTTTTGTTAGGTCTAATTTTTTCTGTCGTAGTTGCTTGTTTGTCTTTCTTTTTACATTCTCTCTTTTCGCTTCTGTGCATGAGCCAGTTCATTTTCTTTTTTCTTATTAATTTCAGACTCTTAACATTGTCTTGTAAGGGATTCTGTCAAAATTGACAGGAAACAGGCCCTTGGGGCCTTGTTGTCTTCGTTCGTTCATGTTGGCCACCCTTGGTAAGGGAATTATGTCCTGGGGTGAAGTACCTGGTTTGAACAGACTCCGAGCCACTTTCGGTATTACAAGTCTAGGATCCCCAGGTGCATTTTCCGGCTCGGCAACTCCTTGCAGTTCAGGTTCATCCACCATGGCCATGATTGGAGGGGCAACTGGGTCGTCCGGATCGTCCTTGTCCTCTTCACCGTTTAATGGAGTATCCGTCGGGTGGGCAGGCAAAAAGTCAGTTTCGTCAGAAACCTGGCTATTCATGGACAAATTCCGGTTTTTATAAAGCCATTAATGGCTGTGTTTGGAACAGCAGCCTGTACATAGGCCTCTCCGAACAATGCACTTAATTTGTAGATGGTCACCAGCCTGCCGGATTGTTTCTGAGGAATGTTTCAACAGCCTTCACATAGTAGGCATTCAGTGGTTTCATGAAGGAAACATCCAATGGCTGCATTCGGTGACTACAATGTGGTGGCAAAATGACAATCCTGACATGATTGTCACTGGCATGATTTATCACATCAAAATTCTTCACGTCGGTCATATCTCCATCCAAAATCAATAACCCTGGATCGTCTTTTCATGGCTTAGTGTGGTCTAGAAAGTGCCGAAACCATTCGGTAAAAATGGGAAGCTGCATCCATCCTGTTGGGTGGCATGCAAATCCAGTTCATGGGGGAGCGCCATTCTTCAGTTCTTGTTTCATTCGAACTCTTGGAAATATAAGGAAGGACACTGATACGGCGACCAAGTGTACTCTTTGGCACATTGAATTGCTTGAGGCTTTTTTTAAACCTATCTCTTTTGTCTATTTTCAGCTATTGCACCCTCCATTGCTGCCTCATTCCATTGTCCTCTGTTAGTTTTTCGCACATATTTTCGGGGCATCTATAGAGAAAGAGAGAAGAAAATGTTAATGGTTTCTGAAATATTTAGTGTGAGGGTAAGACATAAGAACATAAGAACATAAGAAAATAAGGAAGCTACAAGAGGCCGCTAGGCCTACACGTGGTAGTTCCTGTCACCCAACACTACCTACATCCACCTTTCATCCCCATCCATGAACCTATCCAGCTCTTCTTTAAAGCTCCCTAATGACTCCGCACTAACTACCTGTCTACTAACACCATTCCATTCATTCACCACCCTATTTGTGAACCAGTTTTTCCCTCTTTCCTTTCTAAATCTACGCTTTTCCAGCTTGAATCCGTTACTTCTTGTTCTACCATGGTTAAAAGCCGTAAGAACTTTTCCTACCTCTCCTTTATTAAATCCCTTTATCCACTTAAAAGCTTCTATCAGATCTCCCCTTACTCTGCGTCTCTAGAGTGAGTATAATTTTAATAACTTCAATCTCCTCTCATAACTAAAGTTACGCATCCCTTGAATAATTTTGGTCATCCTTCTCTGCAGTTTCTAACAAGGCTATATCCATCCTGTAATATGGAGACCAAAACTGAACCGCATAGTCTAGGTGAGGTCTGACTAGAGCCAGATAAAGCTTTAGAATAACGTCCGTACTTCTACTTTTAACACTTCTGGTAATGAATCCTAATACTCTATTAGCTCTATTTCTGGCCTCAATACATTGTTTTCTAGGTCGGAGGTCTGGGCTCACCCTCACTCCAAGATCTTTTTCATCTTCTGATCTTATCAGCGATACATTGCTTATGGTGTATCTATTACCAGGGTTTTTTCTACCAACATTCATAACGCTGCATTTATCAATATTAAATTCCATCTGCCATCTGACTGCCCACTCGTTAAGTTTATCAAAGTCTCCCTGCAGTATGTTTACATCAGACTGTGATCCAATAATCCTACCTAACTTAGTATCATCAGCAAACTTGCTGATATCACTGCTAATCCCACTATCCAAGTCGTTGATGTAAATCAAAAATAGTAATGGACTCAAAACAGACCCTTGTGGAACTCCACTTGTCACCAGTCCCCATTCAGATTTAGAACCATTAATTGTAACCCTTTGTTGCCTATTACTTAGCCAAGCTCTGATCCAATGAAGAACCTTCCCATGTATTCCATGAGCCTTAACCTTATTTAAGAGTCGCACGTGTGGTACTTTGTAGAATGCCTTACTAAGTCCAGATATATTATATCATAATCCTTATCATTATCTGCCGTCTCATAAACTTTCCTATAAAAGCTCAATAAATTGGTGAGACATGACCTACCCTTGGTGAATCCATGTTGTGAATCATTGATCAAACTATGTTTATCTAAAAACTCTCATAATGTTTTTTGCAATAATAGATTCCAATAATTTACCCACCACTGATGTTAGACTTACGGGTCTATAATTTGACTTTAGTCCTCTGTCTCCCTTCTTAAATATGGGAACAACATTTCCTTTCCTCCACAATAATGACACATCGCCTATCTCAACCGATTTCCTAAAAATGTGCACTAGCGACTCACTAACAACCTCCTTGCATTCCTTTAATACCCTGGGATACACTTCATCTGGTCCTGGCAGTTTAAAAATTTTCATTTGATCTATTCCCTCTTCCACCATTTCCCTAGTTATCACAATATCTTTGAGTTTCTCCTCATCGCTTCCTTTGAACATCTGTTCACTATCAGGTATCGTCTGTGTATCCTCCTCCGTAAAAACACTGAAGAAATAATCATTTAGACTCTTACACATATCCTCATCCGTATTTAAGACCTCAACCTGTCCTGACCTTAACGGCCCAACTAATTCCCTTGTCTTTGTTTTATATACCTGATAGAACCCTTTGGGTCCCTTTTCGCCTGTCTTGCTACTTTAATCTCATAATTGTTCTTAGCAACTCGAGTTCATTTCTTCACTGTCCTTGCCATCACGTTATACTGTTCTTTGTTTACCAATCCTGCGTTGAACCTTAAATAAATGTTTCTTTTTACTTCAATGTTGTGTTTTAACTTGGTGGTCATCCATTTTGGATTACTCTTTCTGGACCTTATTTCCCTATAAGCAATATTTCTTTTTCTGTCCGCCAATTATATTCCTTACAAATGAGGTATAATCCTCCTCAGCCCCATCCTCACTTCCATTTCTAACCTCTTTAATTACCTCCTCAGCCCTGACCTCACTTCCCTGTCCTGTCTAACCGCTCTAATTACCTCCTCAGCCATGACCTCACTTCCATATCTAACATCGCCAATTACCTCCAGGTGCCTTCCTAATCCTTCATAATTGGCCTTTCCAGCTGTCATCGCCCTGTTCTTATTCTTGGAAAATTTCTTACCCTCCATCCCACACCTCTTATTAATAACCTCCAGGTGTCTTAATCCTGCATAATTGGCCTTTCTGAAATTAGGTATTCGATGCTTATTGCCACTTAATTTTCCAACATCCCATTTTAAGCTAAATCTGAATCTCATAATGGTCGCTATTTACTAAATTCCCACCGACCTCCACATTTGTAATTAAATCGTCTCTATTTATCAGCAATAGATCTAGAATATTATCTCCTCTAGTAGGCTCCTTGATTGCTTGACTTAGGAAGTTATCCTGGATTATATTTAACAATTCATCTGCGTCGCTGTCACCTATGATTAAATGCCAGTTCTATTCCTAAGATAATCCTAAAATCTCCCACCACGCATAGTCGATTATATCTGCAGGCCTTGTTTATTTCTTCCCATATAGGAGCTGAATCCTCTTTTCATAAGTTTGGAGGTCTATACACTACACCCAAAACCATTTTCTCAGTTCCCTCCGTAACCTCTACCCATATAGGCTCTATGCTGTCATCTGTTTTTATAACAGTATTAACCCAACACTGCAATGCATCTCTTGCATAAAGTGCAACTCCTCCACCTCGTCTGCCTACTCTGTCCTTGTGAAATAACTTATACCCAGCTATCTCGACTTCCGGATCAAATACCTTTCCTGACATATCCACCATGTTTTCTGTTAATGCTATTATATCAAAACCTCTACACTATTTATTCCTCTCAGGAAATCTATTATTTTTAAAATACTCCTACAGTTTGTATAGTAAACCATCTAGCAACTCCTCTTCTTTTTGTCAATTTTCCCTTTATCTTTAACTAAACCCCTCCTCTCTCTCTTCTTACGAATCACTTTAGTTCCCTGCCTTCTGATACTCCTCTAGTGTCGCAGGTTTCCTTTACCCCGACCCCAGTGTCTAAACCCCAGTGTCTAAACCCCTAGGACGGAACACCATAGGTTCCGTCTTACCCATAATCTAAAATTCATTTTACAAACAGTTACCAAATTTCAAGGTTGTGAATACCAGTTTATGGCACATATTTGTCATGTACACACACATGGGCATATACAACATACATAGCAAGTCATTACAACTAATATTTCAAATAACAAAATCCAACTTCTTACCGTGTTAAAATAACTTCAGCACCACACAAATAAACAAACTGCCCTCCTGAACGAACGGAGCCAACTGATGGAGGATGCCGTCAACACTGGCGTGTCTGTTTCCGACGCGGAGGACATCTTAGTCTGGCAGCCAAATGGGATTTTAGGGGTATACCTGGAAATAGAGTATATACAATGTTTTTTTATTTATTTGGGTCACTGAGACCATAGATATTAACAATCCGCTTGATGACAGCCTGTCACCTATGGGCATTTTTTCTAATTTGCATAAAACCAAGATGGCCGCCAGTGTGCTATTGAATATACTATAATTAAGATATCTCGGCTTCTAGAAGGGATTTTAAACCAATCTAAAATGTTTTAACGGGGCTTTAAGACATTAGGAACCCAATGGAATAACTTTTATTATAATTATCCTACGCAGCAGTTCCTCAGCAACAATGCGAAGGGCGCGCACTTTCTGTGGGAACTTCTTTCCAGACAACATTTTTGCAGCCCCCGAAAATGCTTCATTCATGACCTCTGCGAGTCCACTTTCTGCCATTAAGCTTCCAACTGCCCCAACAAGTCTCATTAGCATATGCATGCCGCCAAGACGCAGTACCATATGTTCAAACTGCTCTGGATATGTCCATATGATCTGTAATGATACCCTGTACAGTTGTTGATCACATGTAAAGATGGTAAACTCCTGGCCCTGGCATGTTTGTGCTGTTAGCCTTTCAGCCTGTACTAAGGCGGTCATCATCGTATCGGGATTTGCTGGTGGCATGTCGATAAGAGGTATGTACACTGCTTTATTCTTGGGTGACAGGGACTGCCCATGCTATCGACACAGTTTTGTGTTGTATCCGTTGAACTCAGGACATGCATCACCAGACGTAATGTCTTTGATAAAGGCAAAGTCATTTACCTTAGCTCTCTCTTTTGCAATACCTTGTGAGCCAGGCTTAGAGCATACTACTATTTGTACTTTATGTGCATGTTGGTTTTTTGGCAATATCGTATATCTGTTGATAGCTTTTTCCATGGTTCATAGTTT
>JACEEZ010021256.1:0-39686 GCA_016584305.1 Chionoecetes opilio | reverse complement strand
GAAAAAAAGATTTAACTAAAGTAGTGGTTTGCACTACAAGTGTACATTGTATATCATAACGTACTAGATAATAATGCGGATAGCAAGCAGCCAACTAGCTTAACCTGGAAGTGGAGTATATACAATTTTTTGGGGTTGATTTAGGTCACTGAGCCCAAAATAATATTAGATAACGTTGTGACATGAAACCAGTCTCCCGAGAGGTTTGACGGCGGCCATCTTGGATTTTGCAAATGAAGGAGTTGTCAAATCATAATAAAAGTTATTCCATTGGGTTCCTAATGCCTTAAAGCCCCGTTAAAACATTTAAGATTGTTTAAAAATTCCTTCCAGAAGCCGAGATATCTTAATAATAGTATATTCAATTAGAACACCGGCGGCCATCTTGGTTTTATGCAAATTAGAAAAAAATGCCCAAAGGTGACAGGGTGTCATCAAGCGGATTCTTATTATTTATGGACTCAGTGACCCAAATCCACCCAAAAACATTGTATATACTCCACTTCCGGGTTATGCTAGTTGGCTGCTGGACTATCTCGTAATCAATAACTAGACCTCACCCTTCCTGGTTGGTGTTAGAGGGGGGTTCCATCATGCCCCATGGGTTCGTCTTACCCCACCTTCCCATACACCGTGTGTGTATGTGTGTGTATGGGGACTGTGTGTGTGTCTGTTTGTTAAAAGTTTTTAATTATTCACGATAACAAATAGAAATCTCCCTGTTGCAGGTTAACTTTTTTACACAAAGTTGATGTGTATGAACAGAGCTTAACAAGTATTTGTATTGACCAAAATACTAGTGTTATCCTTATATACACTTTCTTCCTTCAACATTTGTAGAACATGATTTTTTAGGTATACCCATGAATAATTAGGGGAAAAGTATAATACGTTTGATTCATCATACTCAAGAGTTTAGTCAATCAACATAAACTATGATAACGTATTATGATATATGACCAACCTTTGAAGGGACGACATAAAATATCATTAAATCATTGCTAGTTATTATTTATGTGAAAGCGTAGTTGATGCGTTCACCCTTCGAATATCCTTTTTTTTTTTTTTGTGTGTGTGTGTGTGACAGTGTGTGTCTGTGTGTTATCAATCAACGATCTAGATCATGCGCTGATCGCGCGATCTAAGTTATTACTCTGCCGTAAAGAGCTTACCACCTCATAGAGACGCACCGATCTTGGGTAAGGCTGCTGTGGAAGGCAGCTGAGGATGACCCAACGTGGCACAAGTCCAAGGCCTACAAGGTAGGCCTGGAAGCTTGCCGATCTGAATTCTCGTCCCTGTCAGCGAGGTTTCAATTTTTTCACGTAGGCAAGTGTTCCTTTTTTCGGCGACAGTTCCAGTTCATCTATAATCTTGATGTTACAGTAGAACCTTGATGGATTAACATTGGATGGGGATTGGGTTACGGTAATTATATGATCTTTGCCTAAACTCCCTTACATATTTTCAGAATTTTTTTTGCAATATCCAATTTTCATGAAATGTATCCATAATGTCTTTTTCGTGTGCTGAACATGAAGCTGGGGTTAGTTTTCTGATTACTTCAATTCTAAAACCATTATTTCACCATATGTGTCCTTGTAAAAACTAATGGGAATGACCGTAATATTCCTTTTACTGTGCAATGCTGGTCTCCTTCGTCAATATTGTATAGATCCACACATAGACCACTGTATACCTGGACTGCACACGCGACAATGTTTTGAATTGCGGGGCTGCATAGGGGCCTGCGGGGCGCCCGACAGAGATTTAGTGGTCTATGGACTATCATATAGACTGGTTTATCAGTATATATGATATACTGCAATCTACGTAAATGTTTGTTGTATAATATTATCAATAAAAAACCGTAAAACACGCTAAAGAAATGCCATTACGAGACTAGAAGAAATATGCATGAACTTAATATTCACTTAACTCTTCGCCATTTAAAACTTTGCGTGTCAACTTTTATCATGAAGGGTATCAATAGAAGCGAAATTTTTATTAGCTTTCCATTGCTATATTCGTTATCTGATAAATTAATTAGAACCATGCATACATTAGCGTAAAATAAATAAATAAAATCATCAATAGGGTAATTTTCCCGATTGATGATGTAATTTATTTACTTATATATTTCGTTTTCTGATAAATAAATTAGCACCATGTATAAATTAGCGTTAACTAAATAAATAACCTCATCAATCGAGAAATGACCCGATTGATGATTTTATTTATTTATTTAACGCTAATTTATGCATGGTTCTAATTAATTTATCAGAAAACGAAATATAGTAATGGAAAGCTAATATAATTGCGCTTCTATTGATATCCTTCATGATAAAAGTTGACTCGTAAAGTTTTAAATGGCGAAGAGTTGAAGTGAATATTAAGTTCATGCATATTTCTTCAGAGTCTCGTAATAGCATTTCTTTACCGTGTTTTACTGTATTTTATTTGATAATATTATAGAACAAACATTTACGAAGATTACAGTATATCATATATACTGATAAACCAGTCTATATGATAGTCCATAGACCACTAAATCTCTTTGTCGGGCGCCCCGCAGGCCCCTATGCAGCCCCGCAATTCAAAACATTGTCGTGTGTGCAGTCCAGGTATACAGTGGTCTATGTGTGGATCTATGTGCAATATTGACGAAGGAGACCAGCATTGCACAGTAAAAGGAATATTACGGTCATTCCCATTAGTTTTCACAAACTAATGGGAATTAGGGTCACAAAAAGGGAACGATTGGAGGCGATTCAGGACGACAATCGGGCCGATCAAAAAAATTGATTCATCGGGACAATCTGTCCAGATCGGGCCGATTGGAAAAACAATCCTGGTGAAATGCAGCATTAACTTGGGGAGGGACCATACATATCCCCAGGTCGGACCATCTTCAAGATACCAAGATCACCGCCGGAAGGGCTTCTCTTGCATCTTACATTTAGAGTTTTAAATCATGATGCCTTGGGGAAAGACTTTTTCCCCTCTTTTTTTCCCCTTCAAAAAAAAAGGGAAAATTGTTAAACCCCCTTTTTGGGGGGGGAAAATTAAAAGGAAAATTTAAAATTTTGGGGGGTTTTTTAAAACCCAAAAACCCTTTTTAACCTTTTTTAAGGGGTTGGGGGGGGGGGGGTTTTTTTTTTTCCCCCGGGAAAAAAAACCAAAAAACCCCCAAAAAAAAAGGCCCCAAAAAAGATTTTTCCCGGGGGGAAAACCCGGAGGGGGGGGGAAAAAAAATTTTAAAAAAATTTTTTCTTTTTAAAAAAAAAAAAAGGGGGGGGGGGGGGGGAAAAAGGGGAAAAAAAAAAGGGGGGGGGGGGAAAAAAAAAGGGGGGAAAAACCAAAAACCCTTTCCCCCCCCCCCCCCCCCCCCCTTTTTTTTTTTTTTAAATTTTTTTTTTTTTTTTTTTTTTTAAAAAAAAAATTTTTTTTTTTTTTTTTTTTTTTTTTTTTTTTTTTTTTTAATTTTAAAAAAAAATTTTTTTTAATATTAAAAAATTTATTTTTTTTTCCCTTTTTTAATTTTTTTTTTTTAAAAAAAAAAAAAAAAAAAAAAAAAAAAAAAAAGAAAAAAAAAAAAAAAAAAAAGGGGGGGGGCCGGGAAAGGGGGGGGAATAAAAAAAGGGGGGAAAAAAAGGGGGGGGGAAAAAAAGAAAGGAAAAAAGGGGAAAAAAAAAAAAAAAAAAAAAGGAAAAAAAAGGAAAAAAAAAAAAAAGGGAAAAAAAAAAAAAAAAAAAAAGGGGGGGGGGTTTTTCCAAAAAGGGGGTTTAAAAAAAAAAAATTTTAAAAATTTTGGAAAAAATTTTTTTTATTTTTAAAAAAATTGGAAAAAATTAAAAACCGGTTTTTTAAAAAAAAGGGGGGGGCCCCGGGGCCCTAAAAATTTTTCCCCCCCTTTTGGGGTTTTTTTTAAAAAAAAAGGGGGGAAAAAAGGGCCTTTTTTTTTGGGGGGGTTTTTTTTAATTAAAAAAATTTTAAAAATTTTCCCCAAAAACCCTTTTTTTTTTTTGGGGGGCCCCGGGGGGGGGGGGGGAAAAAAGGGGGGGAAACCCCCCCCCGGGAAAATTAAAAAAAAAATTTTTTTTTAAAAAAAGCCCCCCATTTTTAAAAAAAATTTTTAAAAACCCCCCCTTTTTTAAAATTTTTTTTTGGGGGGGGGGAAAAAATTTAAAAAAAAAAAAAAAAAAAATTTTTTTTCCCCCTTTTTTTTTTCCCCCAAAATTTGGAATGTTTTTTGGGGGGGCCCCCCCCCCTTTCAAAAAAGAAAAAAAAAAAGGGGGGGGGAAAAAAATTTCCGGGGGGGGAAAAAATTTTTGGGGGTTTAAAAAAGGAAAAAAAAATTTTTTTTTTAACTTTTTTCCCCCTTTTAAAAGGTTTTGGGGGGGGTTTTTTAAAAAGGGGGGGAAAAAAAAAAAAAAGGGGGGAAAACCCAAAAAATTTTTTTAAATTTCCCTCCCGGGGGGGGGGGAAAAAAATTTTTTTTAAAAACCCCCAAAAGGTTTTTTTAAAAAAATTTTTAAGGGGGGTTTTTGGGGGTTTTTTTTAAGGGTTTTTTTCCCCCCCAAAATTTTTTTTTTCCCCCTTAAAAATTTTTTTCCCTTTTAAAAAAAAAAAAAAAAAGGTTTTTAAATTTTTTTTTTCCCCCTTTGGGGTTTTCCCCTTTTCCCCCTTTTTTTTGGGTTTTGGGGGGGTTTTTTTTTTTTAAAATTTTTTTTAAAAAAAAAAAGGGGGCCCCCCACAAAAAAGGGGGGGAAAAAAAAAATTTTTTTGGGAAAACCGGGGGAACCCCCCCCCCCCCAAAAATTTTTTTTTTTTTTAAAAAAAAAAAAAAAAAATTTTTCCAAAAACCCGGGAAGCCCCAAAAAGGGAAAAGAAAAAAATTTTTTTTTTTTTTTTTTTTTTTTTTTAAAAAAAAATTTTTTTTTAATTGGGGGGTTTTTTCCCCCCCCTTTTTTTCCTTTTTTTTTTTTTGGGGACATTGTTTTTTAATCCCCGGGGGTTTTTAATTTTTTCCCCTTTTTTTTTTAAAATTTTTTTGGGGCCCCGTTTCGGGTAAGGTTTTTAAAAAAAATTTTTTTTGGGGGGGGGCCCCCCTAAAAAAATTTTTAAAATTTTTTTCCCCCCGGGCCCAGTTTTTTTTTTAAAATTTTTTTTTTTTAAAAAAAAACCCCCCTTTTTTTTAAAAAAACCCCCCTTTTTTTTTTTTTTAAAAAAAAAGGGGGGGGTTTTTGGGAAAAAAAATTTTTCCCCCAAAAGGGGGCCGGGTTTTTTGGGAAAACCCATAAAAAAAATTTTTTTTTTTTGGGGGGCCCCAAAATTTTTTTTTTTCCCCCTTTCCCCTTTTTAATTTTTTTTTTAAAAATTTTTTTTTTTGGAATTTTTCCCCCCCAAAAAAAAAAAAAAATTTTTTCCCGGGGGGGGAAAGGGGAAAATTCCCCCTTGCCGGGGGGGGGAAAAAAAAAGGGGGGTTTTTAAAACCTTAAAGGGAAAAATATAGGATTTTTTTTTTTTTTTTTAAAAAAAAAAATTTTTTTTCCCAAAAACCTTCCAAAAAAAAAATGAACTTTTTAAAAAAAACCCCCAAAAAATTTGGGGGGCCCCTTTTTTTTGGGGGGCCCCCGGGTTTAAAAAAATTTTTTTTTTTTTTTTTTTTTTCCCCCCTTTTTTAAAAAATTTAAAAAAAAAAATTTTTTTTTTGGGGGGTTTTTTTTTTTTTTTTTAAAAAAAAAAAATTTAAAAAAAGGGGGTTTTTAAAAAAAAAAAAAAAGGGAAAATTTTTTTTTTTAAAAAAAAAGGGGGCCCCAAAAAAAAAAAAATTTGGAAATTGGAAAAAAATTTTTCCCCAAAAAAACCCTTTTTTTTTTTAAAAAAAAAAAATTTTAAAAGGGGGGGGGGGTTTTTTTTTAAAAAAAAAAAATTTTTTTTTTTTTTTCCCCTTTTTTTTTTAAAATTTTTTTAAAAAAAAACCCCCAATTTTATTTATAAAAAAAAAAACCCCCCCCTTTTCCCAAAAAATTTTTTGGGGGGGCCCCCTTTTCCCCCCCGGAAAAAAAAAGGGGGGGGGAAAAAAAAAAATTTTAAATTTAAAAAAAAACCCCCCCAAGAAAAAAAATTTTTAAAAAAAAGAAAAAAATTTATTTTTTTAAAAAACCCCCAATTAAAAAAGGGGGGAAAAAAAAAATTTCCAAAAATTTTTTTTTTTTTTTTTTTTTTTTTTTAAAAAACCCTTTAAAAACCCCCAAAAAGGGGTTTTTTTTTTAAAAAAACAAAAACCCCTTTTTTCCAAATGTTTTTTTTAAATTTTTCCCTTTTTTTTAAAATTTTTTTTTTCCCCTTTTTAAAAAAACCCCCCCCCCCCCCCCCCCAAAAAAAGCCCCACCCCAACCCCCCCTTTTTTTCCCCCCTTTTTAAAAAAAAATTTTTGGTTTTCCCTTTCCCCCCCAAAAAAAAAACCTAAAAGCCCTTTTTCCAAAAAATTTTTTTTCCCCCAAAATTTAAAAAAAAAAAAAAATTTTTTTTACCAAAAAAAAATTTAAAATTTTTTTTTTTCCCTTGAAAAAGGAAAAAAAAAAAATTTTTTTTTTTAAAAAAAAACCCCCCCGGCCCGTTTTTTTTTTTGGGGGGCCCCCCCCCCCCTTTGGGGGGGCCCCTTTTTAAAAACCTTTTTTTTCCCCAAAAAAATTTTTAAAAGGGGGAAAAACCCCCCCCCTTTCCCAAAAAAAAAAAAAACCCCATTTTTTAAAAAACCGGGGGGAAAAATTTTTTTTAAAAACCCCAGGAAAAAAAAATTTTTCCCCCGGGGCCCCCCCCCCAAAAAAATTTAAAAAAAATTTTTTATTTTTTTTTGGGGTTTTTTTTTAAAAAAAAAAAAGGGGGGCCCCCCCCAAAAAATTTAAAGTTTTTTAACTAAAAATTAAAAATTTTTTTGGGGGGAAAAAAAAAAAAAAAAAGGGGGGGAAAACCCCTTGTTTTTTTTTAAAAAAATTTAAAAAAATTTAAAATTTTAAATTTAAATATTTTTTTAAAAAAAAAAATTTTTTTTTTTTTAAATAAAAATTTAAATTTAAAATTTTTTAAAATTTTTTTTTTTTTAAAAATTTAAAATTAAAAAAAAAAATAAAAAAAAATTTTTTAAAATTTTTTAAAAAAATTTTTAAATAAAAAAAAATAAAAAAAAAATTTTTTTAAAAGAAAAAAAATTTTTAAAAAATTTTTAAAAAAAATTTTTTTAAATTTTTAAAAAATAAAAAAATTTAAAAATTTTTTTTAATTTTTCACCCCCACAAACCCCAAAAAAAAAAGGGGGTTTTCCAAAAAAATTTTTTTTTGGGGGCCCCCCGGGCCCCCCAAAAAAAAATTTTTTTTTTAAAAAAAACCCCCCAATTTGGGAAAAAAAAAACCCCCTTTTTTAAAAAAAAAAATTTTTTCGGGAAAAAAATAAATTTTAAAAAAAGGGCCCCCTTAAAAGGGCAAAATTAAAAAAGGGGGGGGGGTTTTTTAAAATTTTTTTTCCCCCCCCAAACCCCTTTTTTTTTTTTGGGTTTTTAAAAAAAACCCCCCCAAAAATTTTTTTGGGGGGGAAAATTTTTTTAAAATTTTTTTTTTTTAAAAAAATTTTTTTTTAAAAGGGGGTTTTAAAAAACCTTTTTTTGTTTTTTTTCCCCCAAAAAGAAAAAAAAAAAAAAAAAAAAAAAACCCCAAAAAAGGGCCAAAATTTTTTTTTTTTAAATTTTTTTTTTTAAAATTTTAAAATAAAATTTTTTTTTTTAAAAATTTATTTTTTTAAAAAGGGGGAAAAAATTTTTAAAAGGGTTTTTTTTTTTTTAAACCCTTTTTTTTTTTTTAAAAAAAAATTTTTTTTTTAAAAAAATTTAAAATTTTTTAAATATTTTTTTTTTTAAAAAGGGGGTTTTGGGGGCCCCAAAAGGATAAAAAATTTTTTTTAAATTATAATTTTTTTTAAATTATATATTTTTTAAAATTTTTTTAAAAATTTTTTAAAAAAATTTTTTTAAAAAAAATTTTTAAACCCAAAAAATTTTTCCGGGGAAAAAAAAAATTTTTCCAAAAAAATTCCTTTTCCCAAAAAAAATTAAAAAAAATTTTTTTGGGAAAAAAACCAAAAATTTTTAAAAACCCCTTTTTTTTTTAAAAAATAAAAAAAAAAAAATTTAAAAGGGGTTTTTTTAAAAATTAAAAATTTTAAAAAAGTTTGGTTTTTTTCCCCTTTTTTTTTAAAAAAAAATTTTAAAAAAATTTTTTCTTTGAAAAAAAATTTTGGGGGGGAAATTAAATTTTTTTTTTTAAAGAAAAAATTTTTTTTAGGGGGGGTTTTTTTTTGGAAAAAAAATTTAAAAAAAATTTTTTAAACCATTAAAAAAGGGGGGGGGGGGGGGGGGAAAAAAAAAATTTTTTTTAAAATTTTTTTTTTTTTTTTAATTTTTTAAAAACTTTAAACAAAAAAAAAAAAATTTTTTTTAAAAAAAGAAAAATTAATTTTTTTTAAATTTTTAAAAATTTGAAAAAATTTTTGGGGGAAAAAGGGGGGCCCGGTTTTGGGTTTTTTGGGGGGTTTTCCCGGGCCCCAAAAAATTTAATTTTTTTTTTCCCCCCCTTGGCCCCCGGGGGTTTTGGAACCAAAATTTTTTAAAAAAATTTTTTTTTTTTTTTTAAAAAAAAATTTTTTTTAAAATTTTTTTTTGGGGGCCCCAAAAAAAAAAACCCCCCCCCCCGGGGTTTTTTTTTTTTTTAAAAATTTTTAAAATTTTTTGGGTTTTTTTAAATTTTTTTAAAAGGGGGGGGTTTTTTAAATTTTGGGGAAAATTTTAAAAAAAGGGGGTTTTTGGTTTTAAATTTTTTTTTTTTTTGGGTTTAAAAAAATTTTTCGAAAAAAAAAATTTCCTTTTTTAAAAAAAAAAAAAAAAAAAATTTTAAAAATTGGAAAAAAAAAAAAATTTTTTTTGGGGGAAAAAAAGGGAAAAAAAAACCAAAAAACCCCCCAAAAAACCCCTTTTTTAAAAAGGTTTTTTTAAAAATTTTTTAAATTTTTTTAAAAAATTTAAAAAAAAAATTTTTTTTTTTTAAAAAAAAGGAAATTTTTAAAAAAAATTTTAAAAAATTTTTTTTTTTAAAAAAAATTTTTTTTTTTAAAAAAATTTTAAAAAACAAAAAAAACCCTTTTTTTTTTTTTTTTAAAAAAAATTTTTTGAATTAAGGGAAAAACCCGGGGGGAAAAAAAAACCCCCAAAAATTTCCCCGGTTTAAAGGGGGGTTTTTTCCCCCCCCCCTTTTTTTTTGGGGGGAAATTTTTTAAAAATTTTTCAAAATTCCCCCCAAAAAAAAAAAACCCAAATGAAAAACCCCCTTCCCCGGGGGGGTTTTTTTTTTTTTAAAAAAAAAAAAAAAAAAAACCCCCCTTTTTGGGAAAAAAAAAATTTTAAAAACCCCAAAAAAAAAAAAAAAAAGGGGGAAAAAAAAAAAAAAATAAAAAAAAAAAAACCCCCCCCGGGGGGGGGGGCCCCCCCCCTTTTTTAAAAAAATTTTTTTGGGGGGTTTTTTTTTGGGGGGGGAGAGGGTTTTTAACAAAAAAAAAACCCCGGGGTTTTTTAAAAAAAAACCCCCCCAAAGGGGGAAAGGGGTTTTAACGGTTTAATTTTGGGGGTTTTATCTTTTTTTTTTTTGGGGGGGTTTGGGGAAGGAAACCCCCCCAAAATTTTTTTTTCCCCTTTTTTTTTTGGGGGAAAAAAAAATTTTTTTCCCCTTTTATTAAAAAGGGGGTTTTAAAAAGGGAAAAGGGAACCCCGGGGGGGGAAAAAAAAAAAAAAGGGGGGGGGGGGGGGGGGGGGGGGGGGTTTTTCCCCCCCCCCAAAAAAATTTTTTTCCCCCCCGGGGGGGGGAAAAAGGGGGTTTAAAACGGGTTTTTTGCCCCCGGGAAAATTTTAAAAGGGCCCCCCGGGGGGGGGAAAAAATTTTTTGGGAAAGGGGGGGGGGTTTAGGGTTTTTCCCACTTTTTTTTTTTAAAAAAAAAACCAAAAAGGGGGGGGGGTTTTTAAAAAAAATTTTAAAAAAAAGTAAAAAAAAACAAATAAAAATTAAAAACCCCCAAAAAAAAAAAGCCAACAAAAGGGAAAAAAAAAAAAATTTAAAAAGGTTTTTAAAACCCCTTTTTTAGAAAAACCCCTTTAAAAAAATTTTTTAAAAAACCGTTGGGGGAAAAAAAAATTTTTTCTTTTTTTTGGGGGGGTTTTTTGGGCCCAAAAGCCAAAAATTTTCCTTTTTTGGGGGTTTTAAAATTTTTTTTAAAAAATTTTTTTTTTCCCCCCCAAAAAAAAGTTTTTTTTCCCTTTTTTTAAATGGGGGGGCCCCCCCCCCCCGGGAGGAAAATGTTTTAAAAAGGGGGAAAAAAAAAGGGGGGGGGGGGAAAAAGGGGGGGGGGGAAAAAGGGGGAAAAAAAAGGGGGGAAAAAAAAGGGGGAATGGAAAAAAAGGGGGGGGAAAAAAAAAAGGGGCCCCCCAAGAAAAAAAAAAGGGAAAAAAAAAAAAGGGGGGGAGGGGGAAAAAAAAAAAAGGGGGGGAAAAAAAAAAGGGGTTTAAGGGCCCCAAAAATTTTTTTTTTTTTTTTTTCCCCCGGGTTTTTCCCCCCTTGAAAAACCTTTGGGGGGGAAAAAAAAAAAAATTTTTTTTTTTTTTTTTTAAAAAAATTTTTTGGGGGGTTTTTTTTTTTAGGGGGGGGCCCCGGAAAAATTTCCCCTTTTTTTTCCCCCTTTTTAGCGGCCCCGGGGGGGGCCCCTTTTTCAGGGGGGGTTTCCCTTTTAAAAAATTTAAAATTTAAAAAATTTTTTTTGGGGGGAAAAAAAAAAAACCCCCTAATTTTTCCCTTTAAAATTAAAAAACCCCCAAAAAACCCCCCCCAAAAAAATTTTTTTTTTGGGGGGGGGGCCCCCAATTAAAACCCCCAAAAAACCCCCCCCGGGGGGGGGGGAAAAAAAACAAAAGCCCCAAAGGAACCCCCCCCCCCCCTTTGGGGGCCCCAATTTTTTTTTAAAAAAAAAAAAACCCCCCTTTTTTTAAAAAAAAAGGGGGTTTTTTTTTAATTTAAATTAAAAAAAATTTAAACCCCAAAATTGGAAAAAAATTTAAAAAAAAAACCCCCCCCCCCCCCCCCCCCCCAAAAACCCCCCGGGGGGGGGGAAAAGGGGTTTTTTTCCCCCAAAAAAACTTCGGGAAACTTTTTTCCCTTTTTTTTAAAAAGGGGCCCCTTTTTTTTAAAAACCCTCTTTAAATTTTTTTCCCCCCAAAAGGGGGGGGGGGTTTTTTCCCCGGTTTTACCCCCCGGGGCCCCTTTGCCCGGGGGGGGGGGGGGGTTTTTTTTAAAAAAAAAAAAAAAAGGGGGGGAAAAATTTTTAAAAAAATTTTTTTTTAATTTTTCCCAAAAGGGGAAAGGGGGAAAAAAAGGGAAAAGGGAAAAAAAAAAAAAAAAATTTTTTTAAAAAAAAAGGGGGGAAAAAAAGGGGAAAAAAAAAGCCGGGAAAAGGGGGGAAAAAGGGGGAAAAAAAAAAAAAGGGAAAAAAACCCAAAATTTTTTTCCCCCCCAAAAAAAAATTTTAAAAAAATTATATAAAAAATTTTTTTTTTTTAATAATTTTTTTTTTAAAAATTTTTAAAATTTTTTAAAATTTTTTTTTTTTTTTTTTTTTTTTTTTTTTTTTTTTTTTTTTTTTTTTTTTTTTTTTTTTTTTTTTTTTTTTTTTTTTTTTTTTATTTTTTTTTTTTTTTTTAAAATAAATTTAATTTTTTTTTTTTTTTTTTCTTTTTTTTTTTTTTAAAAAAAATTTTTCCCCTTCCCCCCCCCCCCTTTCCCCCCCCCCCCTTTTTTTCCCCCCCCCCCCTTTTTTCCCCCTTTTTAAAATTTTTTTCCCCCCTTTTAAAAAAAAAACCCCCCTTTTTAACCCCTTTTGGGTTTTTCCCCCCGGCCCCCCCCCGGGGGGGAAAAAACCCCCAAAAAACCCCCCAAAAAATTTGGGGGGCTTTTTAAAATTTTTTGGGGGGAAAAAAAAGGTTTTTTGGGGGGGTTTTTTTTGGGGGGTTTTAAATCTTTTTAAACCCTTTTTTCCCCCCTTTTTTTTTTCCAAAAAAAAAAAACCCCCCCGGGTTTTTTAATGGTTTAAAAAAAAGGGAAAAAAAATTTGGGAACGGGGCGGTAAATTTAATTTAATTTTTTTTTTTTCCCCAAAAAAAAAAATTTTTTTGGTTTTCCCCAAAAACCCCCCCTTTTTTTTTGGGGGGGGGGGGGGGAAAAAGGGGGGGGAAAAAAATTTTTTTTTTGGTTTTTTTTTTTTTTTTTTTTTTTTTTTTTAAAAAAAAACCCCCCTAAAAAGGGGGGTTTTTTTTTAAAAACCCCCTTTTTTTAAAATGGGGGATTTTTTTTTGGGGTTTGGGGCAAATTTTTTTAAAAATTTTTTAAAAAAAATTTTCCCCCCCCCCCCCAAAAAAACCCCTTTTGTTTTTTTTTTAAAAAAAAAAATTTTTCCCCAAACCCAAAAAAAAGGCCACGGCCCCCTTTTTTTAAAAAAAAAAAAAATTTTTTTTAAAAAAAAAAACCCCCCCCCCCTTTTTTTTTCCCCCCCCCCTTTTTTTTTTCCCCCCCCCCCCCCCCTTTTTTTTCCCCCCCCCCCCCCCCCAAAAAAAATTTTTCCTTCTCTTTTCCCCAATTTTTTTAAAAAAATTTTTTCTCTCTTTTTCCCCTCTCTCTCTTTTTTTTTCCCCCCCCCCTTTCTCCTCTCCCCCCCTCCCCCCCCTTTCTCTCTTTCTCTCCCCCCCCCTCTCTCCCTCTCTCTCTCTCTCTCCCCCCCCCCTTTTTTTTTTGGGAAAAAAAGGGGTTTTCCCCTTTTAGAAAAAAAAAAAAATTTTTTTTTGGGTTTTAAAGGGAAAAAAAAGGAAAAAAAAAGGTTTCCTTTTTTTAAAACCCCTTTTTTTTTTGGGGGGGAAAAAAAAAAAAATTTTTTTTTTTTTTAACCCTTTTTTTAAAAAAAAAAAAAGGGGGAACCCCCCAAAAAAAAATTTTTTTCCATTTTTTTTTCCCTTCCCTTAAATTTTTTTTTTTGGGTTTTGGGGCCCCTTTTTTTAATTTTGTTTTTTTTGGGGGTTTTATCTGTTATTACATTATTTATTTCGACGATTTTTCACTCTTGGGAAAAAGCTCCGCCCGGCCCCCCCATATGGTTTTTTAAACTCTGACGTCACGTATTAAACTGTGAGAAGCCCCCGGGGGGAGGGGGGGGGGGCGAGCCCAGGCCCCCCGCTTCCTCCGGCTTCTTACGGTTGCGCCCGCTGGGCAAGCCGGCTTTTTTAAAAGTGCCCCGGTTAAAAGAAACGGGAAGCTTTCCAGAAGCCGGCTTCCTTACGGGGTTTCCCCACCAAAATTCCCTATTATGTTTAGTGTGCCTTAGGCGGGAAAAGGGAGGGGCCATCGCCGCTGAACCTGCCCCCCCCTGACCGCGATTTTTAACAAAATTTACACCCCCTTTGACATCACCCCGGGGATTCCCTCATTGCTGCGCCCGCAAGCCACTTCTAACTAATAAAAGCGCTAAACACCTTTTTTTTGCTAGGCCCAAAACAAGGCAGCCCCCACAATCAGTGGGATAACCCTCATTTTGGGGGGAGAAGCAGTTTTCCCGATCATCCAGCAGAAATTCGGTCGGAGACCAGTTTCGGGGGCCGATCCCACCCGCTACACTCCAAGGCAGTGAAACACAGTCCCTTTAGTATGGGTGGGGAAAGCTTTAGTGGGTTAAGGGGGGTTTTCCCCGATTATGGCCCCAAAAAAACGTAGTTTTTTGAAATTTTTCATGTAGTGTAAACCCCATCCCTCCCGCGCGGGCTCCCCTAAGTCCCGCCCCCGTGTACGACTATTTTGCGTCCTTTAAAATTTTTAAAACCCGGCGTGTGGGCCCCGCCCCCCTTTCCCCAAACAGCGTTTTTCTTTTTTTGCTGTATTTCTTCTTATTTTCCCTTGGTTTTTTTTTTCCCAAAAATTTTTTCCCGACTTTTTTTGCTTTCGATACTGGTGATATGTTAGGTTGGGGCCCCTGGCGTGTCCGCACCCCCCCGTTTTCCGGCCCCGGGCCCTAGTTAAACCCTACGATCGAAGGAAAGGGCCCACCGCCCGTCTGTACGGGGATAGACGCTCAGTGACATCCTTTTAAAACAAAACCTTCTTGTTGGGCCTTTTCCCGCCCAATTTTTGGGCTGTTCCTTTCAAACCCTGCCTTCGTAAGTAAAAAAGCGGAAGTTACTTATGGAAAAGGAATTCCCACTGAAATTCAAGGTTTACCTACCCGACCCCAAAATGACCTTTTAAAAATGAAAAACCCGGTGACCTCTGGTTTACCCTTGACTTCCCAAAAACGTATCAGGGAGTCCCCGAAAAAATATACAAGGAACCCTTTTTTTAGTTTTTAACATTTTCATTATTGTTGATACAGCAGTTTTTTAAAATTTTATCACGTTTTTTTTCCCCCAACTAAAATTTTTTACATTTGAAGTCAAAAAAAAATCTGAATTGCTTTTTACCCAAAAAAAAAATTTCCCTTTTTGCATATGGTTGTGATGTAACTCCCCTACAAAATTTTTTAGATAATTTTCCCCTTTGAGAAATGATTTAAATTTTTAGAATTTTTTTAAGGCTATTTTCACAAAATTTTTTCCCTTTTTTTCCATTATTTTTGCCCAGCTTTTTTTACTTTTCCCCACTTATCATTTTTTCACAATTATTTAATTTAGATGTCTTATTTTGAGGGTTTATAGGAAAACCCTTTTACCTTTTTTATTTATTTAGCCATTTTCAAAATTTTAAAAGAACTTTGAAAACTTAAAAAAAAGAATTATAGCTCGTAAATTTAATGCAATTTCCCTTAAAACCCGATCCCTTTTCATTGGTATTATAGGGGCATCAAAAATTTAAAAAAAATTTAAAATTTAAACAAAAAAAGAAAAAAAAAAATTTTTACTGAAAAATCGAATTTCCCTTTCTGGCACCCGCGGGGAAGGGGGGGGCCCCAATTTTTTTTTTGCCCAAAAAAAAGTCCAATGAATGCAGAACGCTATGAAAAGTTATGGGATGTTACCTGTGTATTATGACCATTATGTCAGTGTCCCTTTTTGGAAAAAGGTGCTCCCTCCCCCAAACCCCTAGACGAGTGGGTAGATTTTTTTTGGGGTAATGAGGGTTTAGGTTTATGAGTTTTCCCGGGAATAGCCCCCGGGCCAAAAGACCACGGGAAACATGGACTCGCACGGGGAAAATCGGGGCCCGTCCCCAAAACCCAAAGGGCCCGGAAGTCGGAGGGCCGCTCCCCATTCATATTATACCCCCTAGGATCAATGACTGGTTTATCAGTATATAATGAAAAAACTGTAATCCCTTTGTAAATGTTTGTTTTTATTATTTTTATCAAAAAAATAAACAGTAAAACACGCTAAAGAAATCCTTTCGAGACTCTGAAAAAAAATATGATTTTACTTCAAACCCCTTCGCCTTTAAAAAATTTGCGGTAACTTTTAAATTTTAAAGGTATCAAAAGCGCAATTTTATTAGCTTTCCCTTGCTAATTTCGTTTTCTGAAAAAGGAAAATTAAAAAACCATGCATAAGTTTTGCGTTAATAACAAATAAAAAACATAAATTGGGAATTTTCCCCATTGATTTAGGTTAAATTTTTTTAGTCAACGCCAATTTTACATTTTTTGGGATTAAAAATTTTTTATCAGAAAAAGAAATATATAAGTAAAAAAAATTAAAATCATCAATCGGGAAAAAATTTCTAGATTGATTTATTTTTTTTTTATTTTTTAAAAGCTAAATTTAGCAGGGGTTTTAAAATTTAATTTAAACAAATAAAAAAAAAAATAGGGAATTTGGGAAAGCCAAAAACAATTGCGCTTCTATTTATACCCTTCCCTGATAAAAGTTGACTCTAAAATTTTAAATGGGGGGAAGAGTTTAAAATGAATATTAAGTCCCCTGCATATTTCTTTATGGGCCCGTAATGGCATTTCTTTTGCGCGTTTTTCTGTTTTTTATTTGATAAAATTAAAAGAAAAAAACATTACAAAAAAATTACAGTATATCATTATTTTCTGAAAAACCCCGTCCCATATGATAAATCCATAGACCAAATTTTTTTCTCTTTGTCGGGGCCCCCGCAGGCCCCCATGCAGCCCCGCAATTCAAAAAATTGCGCAGTGCAGCCAGTTTTACAGTTTTTTCTATTCCCAGACCCTTTAAAACCAATAGAAAAAAGCATGAAAAGTGATTTTAAAAGGGAAAGTGCGCAAAAAACAGGTGTCCTCCCCACTCATGTTTCACCTCCTCGTGGGGAAAGATAAAAGTGGGGGGGACCCAAAAAGATGGACCTAGCCCATTTTCAATCACTCACCGACCGCATGCCAAAGAGAATGAAGGATGTTCTAGGGGAAAGGGGAAAAAAATGTCAGCCATTAGGGGTGAGTTTTTTTTTGGTTTTTTCCCCTTTTACTTTTAATTTTGTATTAATATCTTTTTTACCCTTTAAAATGAGCACGACTTTTAAAAGCTTTTTTCTGTTTAGAGCAAGCACTGCCTGTTTTTTAAATAAATTCGGTTAATTTGTAAGGGCTAACCAAAATAATAAATTTAAAAAATATGGTTGACGCCGAGCGTGGGGAAAGGGGCACTTCTTCACTCTTTCCAGTTAAGAAATTTTTTTGCATGCCCCTTTAAATTGGGAAAAAAACAAATTTTAAATTTAAAAACCCTTTTTTTGATTTAGAGGTTTTTCAAAAAACTATTACCCTCTCCTTGAATCAGTGGTAACGTTTAGATCCCTTGGGGATACAAGTTCCCTTTTTAAACTAACATGTATTTGATGTTCACTGAATTGCCCCCTTTCCGGGTTTTTAGTAAAAAAAATCTGGGTTTTGGAAATTAATCCAAAACCAAAATACTGTGGTAATTTATTAACAGTAAAAAATAACCCGTAATTTTTACTGGGGAAACAAAGTCTATTTTGGGTAGGGGCCGTACAAAATATTTGAACCTGATTTTTGCCTGGCTCTCCTTTGCCTTTTTACCTTAGGTTTACCGTTTTTTTGTTTAGGTGGGGCTAACTCAGGCCCAAAAGCTTTTTGGCCTTATCGTTTGGTTTTTTAAAACCCCCCCTTGATTTCAAGAACCCTTTTTTTCACAAAATTTTTCTTCGGACATAAATATTTTTTTTCTTAACAAAACATTCTATGTGTCTTTTTTTTGGGCCCGGAAAGGGGCAGTGTAAACAGAAAATTTTTTTGGGCATTTCGCAATTCTTTTTGGCTTTCTATTTGGCTCTGACTATTTGGGGAAAACCTTTCCTGAAAAAATTTCAAGAAAAGGGTTTGTAAATAATTTCACTGCCCCGACTTTTCCCCATTTACAGCTTGAAGTATAACATTTTTTCAAGCATTAAAAAATGTCCCTAATTAAACCCTTTTTGAGCTTACTTCTCAAATTTCCAGAAATTTAAAAAGCCGTACCGGACCTGTTTTACCTTAACCCCGCTGTTCCTTTTTCCTTTAATGATTTTTTGCCAATCCTAAAATTTTCATTTTCTAGTTTAAACCACTTTGGGCCTTTTTTGGTTTGGAAGGCCCCTTCTTTAAAATTTATTTTTTCCTGAAGGGGAAAATCCGACAAAAATCAGGTAAATTTCATGATTGTAACATTTGGTTTGGTTTTCATTTTTCAGGTGGCGCGAAGTTTGGGCCAGGTAAAGTGGGCCGGGGAGCGATTTGACCCTTTTAGGTTTCATCTTTTTATCCAAAAACAATTATACATTTCATGAAAGCACCTTTTTTGCTAATCATGTAAATTTTTTTTAAGTTTTTTTTTTGACGGGTCCCCGCCCGTTTAAGACGTTCCCCGCCTACCAACATATCCCCGGGAGAGGGCACCAAAGTCACGGGGACGGGGCCACACCCTGTTTACTGATATCCTGGGCGGAAACCCCCTGCCCCGCCCCGAGGAGGGCACAGGCCTCAGAGAAAAAAAGATACAATTTCCCCCTCCGGACGTTGTGTTGTTTTTGTGTGTCCCGGGGAAAAATTGTGTTGCGGTTTTAAAACCTTTTTTTTGCAATTGAATATTAAACCTTTTTTTTATATAACCCCCCCCCCCTTGGTTTGTACATTCAAAAAATACATTCCCCATAATTATTAAATTTGGGTGGCCCCTCGACAAAATTATCCTCCCCTTTCACAAAAGTAAATGTATGTTAGTTTATCGAAAAAAAGTAAAAAGGGGAAAGGATGAAAAAACAAAGATACTGATTAACTCTTGCATTAGGGAAAATGGAAAAAGAAAAAGGGATGAGAAAAGAGTAGAAAGGTTTTTGCAGCGAGGCCGGGAGGGGGGGGGGCATGCGGTTTGCAAAATTCAGAAGAAGGGAGTGGGGATGAAAAATTTAAAGGGAGAAGATAGCGAAAGCCATTCCCGGGGGTTTATCTTGGTCATCTTGAAAAATGGTCCGACCTGGGATATGTATGGGCCCCCCCCCAAGTTTAATGGGGCATTTCACCCAAAGGGTTGTTTTTTCCCCAAAAAGGCCCCGATCGGGGCCAGATTTTCCCCCATGAATCCCTTTTTTTTTATCGGGCCCCATTGTCCCTCCCCGAATCGCCTCCCCCAAACGTTCCCTTTTTTTGACCCTAAATTCCCCTTAGTTTTGAAAAATAATGGAATGACCTAATATTCCTTTTTTCCCGGTGGGAATGCTGGTTTTCCTTCGTCCAAAATTGCACATAGATCCCACCCCTAGACCCCTGTAACCTGGCTGCAAAACACAAAAATGTTTTGAATTGGGGGGGCTGCATAAAGGGCCCGCGGGGGGGCCCACAAAGAGATTTAATTTGGGCTAAAGGACCCATCATATAGATTTGGGTTTTTCATAATATGATAGACCGTAAAACTTGTAAAAAGGGTTTTTCTATAATATTTCAAATAAAATACAGTAAAACCCCGGTTTAAAAAAATGCTATTACGAGACTCTGAAGAAAAATGCATGAACTTAATTTTTCCTTTAAAATCCCTTTGCCATTTAAAACTTTACGATCAATTTTTCATTTAAAGGGTATCAATAAAGCGCAAAATTTTATTAGCTTTCCTTTTCTATTTTTTCGTTTTCCCGATAAAATTTAAATTTGAAACCCTGCATAAATTAGCGGTTAAAAAAAATAAATAAAATCATTTAATCGGGGCATTTTCCCCGATTTATGAGGTTATTTATTTTTGGGTTTAAAGCTAATTTTTTACATGGGGCTAAAATTTTTTTATCAGAAAAAAAAAATTTTAAGTAAATAAATTACATCTCAATCGGGAAAATTAACCCTTTTGATTATTTTTTTTATTTTTTTTACGCTTTAAAGTATGCAGGTTTTTAATTAATTTTTAAAAATTTGAAATTTAGCAATGGAAAACTAAAAAAATTGCGTTTATTGGGTACCCTTCCCCGATAAAAAATTGACACGCAAAATTTTAAAAGGGAAGAGAAGTGAAAAATTAAAAATTCCCCCCAAAATTTTTTTCATAGTTTTGTAAAGGCTTTCTTTAGGTGTTTTTTCCGGTTTTTTTAATTTTTATATATTTAACAACAAAATTTACGTAGATTTTCAGTTTTATCATTATACTGAGAACCCCTTTTATATGGGTAGTCCATAGAAAAAAATCCCCGTCGGGCGCCCCCCCCGGCCCCTATGGGAGCCCCCCAATTCAAAAAATTGTCGCTTTGGGCATCCAGGTATTTCAGTGGTCCCATGTGTGGATCTATACAATATTTACGAAGGAGCCCACATTGCACATTAAAAAGGGAAAATTTCGGGCATTCCCCCTTAGTTTTCAAGGACACATATGGTGAAATAATGGTTTTGAAATTAATAACAAAAAAAATAACCCCAAAATTCAGTTCAGCACCCCGAAAAACCTTATGGATACCAATTTTAGAAAATTGGAAATTTCAAAAAAAAATTTTGAAAAAATGTAAGGGAGTTTAGGCAAAGATCTTAATTACCGTAACCCCAAACCCAACCAATTTTTTAATCCATCAAGGTTCACTGTAACATCAAGATTTAAAAGATTAACTGGAAAGGGGCCGGAAAAAAAAGGAAAAACTTGCCTACGTGAAAAAATTGGGAAAAACCCCCCTTTTACCAGGGACGAGAATTTAGATCGGCAAACTTTTCCCGGCCCCACCTTTTTAGGCCTTGGCCCGTTGCCACGTTTGGGTCCCTTTAGCTTTTCCTTCCACCCCAGCCTTACCAAAAACGGTGGGGTCCCCTATGAGGTGGGAAGCTCTTTACGGCAAAAGTTTAAAACTTAGATCGCGCGATCAGCGCATGCCCAGATCTTGATTGATAAACCCGACACACACCCCGTCCCCACACACCCCACACAAAAAAAAAAAAAAAAGGATATTTTGAAGGGGTGAACGCCCTCAAATAGCTTTCACATAAATAATAATAGCAAGATTTTTAAGATATTTTTTTGTCGTTCCCCCCAAAGGTTTGGGCCCTATATATAATACGTTATCTAGTTTTTGTTTATTGACCCAAAATCCTTTAGTATGATGAATCAAAAATATTATAAATTTTTTCCCCCAATTATTCCCTGGGTAAAACCCTAAAAAAAATCTTTTCTACAAAAGTTGAAAGGAAAAAAGTGATATAAGGATAAAAACTAGTATTTTTTGGGCAAAACCCAAAAACTTGTTAAGCCCCCTGTTCATACCATCCCAACCCTTTTTGTAAAAAAAATTTAACCCGGGAAAAGGGAGATTTTTTATTTTTTATCGTGAAAAAATTAAAAAACTTTTAAAAAACAGACACACACAAAAGTCCCCAAAAAACCACATACACCCCACGGTGTATGGGGAAGGGGGGGTAAAACGAACCCATGGGGGATGATGGAACCCCCCCCCTAACACCCAAACCAAAGGGAAAGGGGGAGGTCCCAGTTATTTAATTTCGAGATAGTCCCCGCAGCCAACTAGCATAACCTGGAATGGAAATATATACAATGTTTTTTTGGGGATTTTTGGGGCACTGAGTCCATTTAAAAAATAAAAATCCCTTGATGACACCCCGTTTACCTTTTGGGGATTTTTTTTTAATTTTCATAAAACCAAGTGGGCCCCCGGGGTTCATTTGAAATTTCCCATTTTTAAATATCTCGGTTTTTGGAAAGGGGGTTTTTTTTTAAACAATCTTAAATTTTTAACGGGCCCTTTTTGGGATTTTGGAACCCAAAGGAATAAAAATTTTTTTTTTTTGATTTTTACAACTCCTTCATTTGCAAAAATCAAGATGGGGCCCCCGTCAAAAACCCCTCGGGAGATGGTTTTCATGTAAAAACCCTTTTTCTAAATATTATTTTGGGCTCAGTGACCTAAATCAAACCCCCCAAAAAAATTTTATAACTCCACTTCCGGTTAAGGTAGTTGGCCTTCTTGACTATCCGCATTATTATCCAGTTCGTTATGATATACAATGTTACAACCCTTTAGTGGCAAAAACCCCTACTAGTAACAGTTTTAATGTCTCATTGGGTTTTTTTTTTAAGTAATATATTCTATTTTTTAGGGGAAAGAAAAATGGAGGGAAAAAAGAGGTTATTTCAAGTGGGGGAAATTTGGGTGTGATCCTGGTGCCAAAAAATTGAGCTCTGTGGGAAATGCAAGAATAAAGGGCCAAACATCCAAAAGACTGGGCAAAAATATGTGAAAATTTCTTATTAAAAGTGATGGGGGCATTTAAGTTTACGGCCCCGGGAAACAAAAAATTTTTTGGGCTATTTATTTTGTTTTTAAAACGATCTAGGGGTTTGGCCCCCGGCCCCCGTATTTTTTTAATGGTTAACCCTTTAAAAGTGGAAAAAATTCAAAAAGGCCGCCACCGGGAACCAAAAAAAATTAATTTTTTTTTCATATCTAGGGTATATTATGTAAAAAAAATGATCTCAACCGGATTCCTTGTTCCCCGCAAACATAAAAAAAAGATGTTTCATTTTAAGGTTCTTAAAATGGCCCGGTAACCCCCAAAAATTTTGAAACCCCAAAATGGCCACCCCGAAACTGAAAATTCCCTTTTGGGGTTTAATCTTTTGGTACAGGTCACTTCCCCCTAAAATGCGAACCCCACAGGCCCGGATCCCCTCCTTCCCATTTTCCTTTTTCGTTTTTTTCCAAAAAAATTATCGTTTTATAAAACTTAAAAACTGTAAAGCATTCCTCCTCCTTCCCCTGGGATTTTTGTTTTAAAACCCCCCCGGTGGCCAAACTCTCCCCCCCCTCGCCATCCTCTCCTCCTCTCTCTCTTCCCCTCTCTCTCTCTCCTCTTCCTCCTCTCTCTCTCTCTCTCCTCCTTTTCTCTCCTCTTCTCTCTCTCTCTCTCTCTCTCTCTCTCTCCCCTTTTTTTCTTCTCCCCCTTCTCTCTCTCCCCTCTCCTCCCCCCCTTTTCCTTTTCTTTTCTCTCTCCTTCTTCTCTCTCTCCTCCCTCCTCCTTCCTCTCCTCCTCCCTCCTCTCTCTCTCTCTCTCTCTCTTCTCTCCTCCCCCCCCTCCCCCTCCCCCCCGCCCCCGGGTATTAAAAAAAAAAACCCCCCCCCCCCCCCAAAGGGGAAAAAAACCCCCCCCAAAAGAACCCCCCCAAAAAAAATTTGGGTCATTCCAAAACCCCACCCCCCACCCCGCGCCCCGCCCACCCCCCCCCCCCCCCCAAACACCCCACAACCCCCAACCACCCCCAAAAAACCCCCGGAAGGGGCCCCTAAGGAGGGGGAGGGAAAAAGGGAGGGGGGTCCCCCCCAACGGTTTGCAATTTCTTTGGGCCCAAAACCCCCCCCCTTTTTCCCAGGGGGAAAAAAGTCGGGAAGGGGGGTTCCCCCCACTTTAACTCCCCAAAAACCCCCCCATTTGTAACAAGGGAAGGTTTGCATTCCCCCCCGTGGGTCCCCCCCCCCCAAGCCCGCCCCGGGCCAAAACCCCCGAAAAAAACCCCAACGTGGGGGCCCAAACCAATTTCCCCTTCTACCCCAAACCCCCCCCCCCATTTGGAAAAATTCCCCCCCTGTTTTCCCCTCCCAAACCCCCCCCAAACCCCCACTTTTAACCCCTTTTTCCCCTCCCAAGGGAAAAAAACCCCCCGGGTTTCCCAAACCCTTTTTTCCTTTGTTTTCTTTTCCCGGGAAAATTACCCCCCCCTTAAAAAATTTTTAACCCCCTTTAACCCCCCCCTTCCCCCCCCAAAACCCCAAACCCACCGTCCCACCCACCACCCCACCCCCCCCCCCCCGCCCCCCCCCCGCCGCCCCCCGCCCCCCCCGCCGCCCCTCCCCCCCCCCCACCCCACCACCGCCCTTATTATGGAAAAGGCCCCTTTTTTCCCCCCCCCCCCCCCCGCCCCAACCCCCAACCGGGTTTTTGGGGTTTCGGAAATTCCCCCAACCCCTTGGGGCCGGGGAGTCCCGAAACCCCCTTAAAGGTTTAAAAAAACCCCAATTTTGAAAAGGGTTGCCCCGGTTTTACACACCCACCTTATTTTTTTTGGTTTTTTTCCCCCTTTGTTTTTTTTCCTTTCTAGGGTTTTTTCCCCTTCTCCTTTTCCCCTTTTTTTCTTCCAATTTTTTTTCCTTTCCCCCCCCAACCCTTTTCCCCCCTCAAAAACTCCCTTTCTCCTTTCCCTGAACTTTTTCTGGGAAAATATAAAAATGTTTAAAATTTAAAATACATTAAAGTTAAAAGGTAAAAACTTTTTTTCTATTTAAAATTTTTAAACAATCTTTTGTCCCCATTTTCCCGGAACCCAAACTACAAACAAAAACCCCCACCAAACAAAAGGAACCCTTTTTTTAACTTTTAAAGGGGAAAACAAAAAAAATGTTAAATTTATTATTTTTATTTTAAATATTAATTATTGGATAAAAAAATTTGGGAATTTTTTGAAAAAAAAAAGGTGTTTCATTAAGGGGGGCACCGCGGGGAAACCCAAATGAAAGAAAGGGAAATTTTGAAAGGGAAAGATTTTTCGGAAAATTTTGGGGTTTGCCCCGTTTGGGTTAAGTTCATTCGTCGAAAACCCCCCAACTTTGAAAATAAACTTAAAATTTGGTTTTGGCCCCCATTTTGAAAACCTTTCCCCCTTTAAAAGGGTTAAACCTTTAAAATTTTAAGGGGAAACCCCCCCGGGGGGTTTTATTTGACCAAAAAAAATACGTCCCAAAACTCATTTTTGCCAAAAAATTGGGGTAAAAATTAAAAGCACCAACATTTAAAAAGGGCCCCTTTTTAAAAACCGGTCCCCCCCAAAAAGGGGGCAAAAAAATATAAAGAAAAAAAAAGATTTTTTTGTTTTTTCTTTGGTTTCCCCAAACATGAACCCCTTTTCCCTGGAAATTAAAAAAATTTAACCCCCCCTGTTGGGAAATCGTTTTTTGGGGCCCACAAACAAAACAACAAAACAATTTTTAAACCCCCAAAAACCCCCAAAAGGGGGGCCGGCGAAGGAGAATAAGGCCGGGGGGCCCAGGCGCACCGCCGAGCCGACCCAAGGGCAGGCCCCCAAAAATAAAACCCCAAAGATTGGCCCCAAATTTTTATGATTGAGGGACTCAAAATTAATTTTCACATCTAAAAAGTTAAGTTTTCAAGCGTTTGTTTCAGACTTTAGCAAGACCTTTTTCAAATTTTTGGCCTTAAAGTTTTTCCCCAAAAAAACCATGGGTTTTGGTTTTTAAAACTAAGGCAACCGAAAACAATTGGGGGGAAAACAACCCCTTTCCTTTATTTTTTTTTTTTTTTTTTTTTTTTTTTTTTTTTTTTTTTTTTTTTTTTTTTTTTTTTTTTTTTTTTTTTTTTTTTTTTTTTTTTTTTTTTTTTTTTTTTTTTTTTTTTTTTTTTTTTTTTTTTTTTTTTTTTTTTTTTTTTTTTTTTTTTTTTTTTTTTTTTTTTTTTTTTTTTTTTTTTTTTTTTTTTTTTTTTTTTTTGGGGGGAAGATTTATTTTCCTTTTGCTAGGCCGTTAATTCCGGGGGGGGGTTAGGGAAAACTCGGTTGGGGATTTAAAAAAAAGCCCCAAAAAAAACCCCCCGGGTTTGGGTTCCTTTTCTTTAAAAAACTTTGGGCAAAACCACTACTAGTCTACAGTTCAATGTCTCATTGTTTTGTCTAATGTAATAATATTCTATTTTCAGGTGAAAGAAATATGGAGAGAAAGAGTGTTATTTCAAGTGGAAGTTTGGATGTGAATCCTGGTGCCAAAGACTGAGCTCTGCTGGGAGTGCAAGAATAAAGACAATCACTCAATAGACGCAGGACTATGGTGAAAATGTTCTTATTAAAAGTGATGGAGGCATTTAATGTTTACGGCTGGGAAAACAACATTTAGACGTATTATATGTTCTAAATCGATCTAGGGGGTTTGCCCGGCTGTATTTTTCAATGCGTTAACCATTAAACGTGACAAATTCAAAATGGCCGCCACCGTACATGAAATAAATTTTTGTCATATCTAGGGTATACGATATGTATAAATAATGATCTCAACGGATTCCTTGTACTGCAAAACATACAAAAAAGCTGTTTCATTAGTTCTTGAACATGTATGGTACCAAAGAAATATGGAAACCAAAATGGCCACCACGAAACTGGACAAATTCATTTTGGGTATTATCTTTGGTTACAGTCACTCCACCTAATCGCGAACACACGGCCTCGGATCCTCTCCTTCCATTTCTTTTTCGTATTTTCCACTAAATTATCGTTCATATTCGCAAAGTCTGTACAATGCATTCCTCCTCCTTCCCTGGATGTTGTTAATCCACGTGTGGCCATCTCTCCCTCATCAGTAATCTCTCTATCTCTCTCTCTTCTCGCTCATCTCTCTCTATCTCGCTCTCTCTCTCTCTCTCTCTCTCTCTTCTCTTTCTCTCTCTCTCTCTATCTATTCTATCGTCTCTCTCTCTCTCCTCTCTCTCATCTCTCGCTCGCGCTCTCTCTCTCTCTCTCCTCTCTCTCTCTTCCTCTCTCTCTCTCCTCTCTCTCTCTCTCTCTCTATCTCTCTCGCTCTCTCTCTCTCTCTCTCCTCATCTCTATCTCTCTCTCTCTCTCTCTCTCTCTTTCTCTCTCTCTCGCTCTCTCTCTCTCTCTCTCTCTCTCTCTCTCTCCTCTCTCTCCTCTCTTCTCTCTCTCTCTCTCTCTTGAAACTATCACACAATGAGGAATACACTACATAAGTAAAATAATAAAATACATTTAATTATAGATATTTCCAAACAATATTTATTGGTACATTCACAAACTACGCGGCGCGCCACACACACACACACACACACACACACACAACACACACACAACCACACCACAACAACACACACACACACAACAAGGACCAGTGAAGGGCTTCAATGGGAAGGAGGAAGGGAGGAAAGAGGGAAGGGAGGAGGGAGCTGTTAATTGTTCATTAGCTGTTGGTGCGATTTAAAAAAAACTATAATTACTCATCAGGGAGCTTTAAGTCGGAGAAGGTTGAACAGGTGATGGCTACTAGGGGGGGTGGAGCGGGTCGCTAAGGGGAGAATGAGCGAACATTTGTAGACAAGGGAAAAGATTTGAGAAATTGATGGGATGCTTCGCCCCAATTTGCCCGCCCCCCCCCTGAAGTTCATTGCGTGACTGTACCACCTACTTGAAAAGAATTCCTTCATATTCGGTGGCGGCCATTTTGAATTTGTCCACGTTTAAGGTTAACCGTTGAAAATACAGCCGGGCACACCCCCAGATCGATTTAGACATATAAATATGTCTAAAAATGTAGTTTTGCCAGTCGTAAACATTAAAGCCTTCAATCACTTTAATATGAACATTTTCACATATCTGCCCAGGCTAAAAAAAGATCAGTGAAATTCCGAGAACCTTGATTTTCTTGTTTCTTGTCCGAGGAACATGACCCACAAACTCCGGAAATGAAAAAAAATTTGAGAAACCAACCTGTTTTCAGACATCGCTTTGGGACCACACACACACAAACACACACACCACACACATACACACACACACCACACACACACACACGCGCGCACCTGCACGGCGCGCACGCACACACACGCGCGCACGCACGCGCACGCACGCACGCCACGCACACACGAGCACGCACACCCCATATACACCACACACCGTCACACGCAACACGCACACAATTTATGATTAGAGGCACTCATAATTAATTACATCAGACAAGCAGCCTTACGTTTCAGCAGGTAATCAGCTGTTTTCAGGTTACTTGCTATGACCAGACGTTGGGGTTATTCTGTGGCTTAGGGCAACAGAAGACGATGGGTAGTTAGGTATTTAGACTAAGTCATATTTTAGAAAATGTTAATGGTGCAGGTTACACACACACACATGCGTGTGCGTGTGTATGTGTGTGTGTGTGTGTGTGTGTGTCACTGTGTTGGGTGTGTGTGTGTGGCACTGGTGTGTGTGTGTGTGTGTCTCAAAGCGATTTCTAACAGTGGGGTTCTCATATATATTTTATTTCCGCGATTGTTGCGGTCATGTTCCTCGGACAACGAAACAAGGAAAATCAAGTGCTCGGATTTCACTGAATCTTTTTAGCCTTGCAGAATATGTGAAATGTTCATATAAAAGTGATGGAGACCTTTAATGTTTACGTGGTTAAAAACAACTTTAACGTATTTATAGTTTTTTAATCGATCTAGGGGGTTTGCCCGGCGGTATTTCAACGGTTAACCCTTAACGTGACAATTCAAAATGGCCGCCACCGAAACTGAAGAATCCTTTTGTCATATATAGGGTATATATATATACTATATATATATATATATATATATATATATATATATATACCCTAGATATGATCAAAAAGGAATTCTCATGTTTCGGTCGGCGGCCATTTTGAATTTGTCAGTTTAAGGGTTAACCGTTGAAAATACCGCCGGGCAAACCCCCTGATCGATTTAAAACATATAAATACGTCTAAAAAAGGTTGTTTTACCAGCGTAAACATAAATGTCTCCATCACTTCTAATATGAACCATTGTCAAATACTTTGCCAAGGGCTTAAAAAAGATTCAGTGAAAAATTCCGAGCAACCTGATTTTTGTTTTCGTTGTCCCGAGGAACATGACCCACCAAATCATGGAAAGAAATATATATGAGAACCCAAGTGTTAGACATCGCTTTGAGACACACAACACACACACACAGTGAAACACAACACACACACACACACAGGACACAACACCACACACACACACACATACACACGCACACGCCATGTGGTGTGTGTGTAACCCTGCACCATAACATTTCAAAAAATATGACTTAGTCTAAAGACCTTAAGTACCCTCGTCTTTGTTGCCACTAAGCCACAGAATAAACCCAACGTCTCTGTGCTTGTCTAGCAAGTAACCTGAAACAGCCTGATTACCTGCTGGAAAAACGGTAAGCTTGCTTTAGTATGATGTATAATTAATTATTGAAAGTGACTTAATCATAAAATATGTCGTGAGCACTTGGCGTGTGCGGTGTGTGTGTGTATATGGTGTGCGGGCGCGTTGTGTGCGTGCGTGCCGTGGCGTGCCGCCGTGCGTGCGCGCGTGTGTAGTGCGTGGCGCGCGTGCCGCGCGTGTTATGTGTGTGTTGTGTGTGTGTGGGTATGTGTGTGTGTGCGTGTGTGTGTGTTGTGTGTGTCCCAGCGATGTTAACAGGTTGGTTCAAATATTTTTCATTTCCAGGATTTTGTGGGTTCATGTTCCCGGGACAAAGAAAACAAGGAAAATTCAAGGTTGCTCGGAATTTCACTGAATCTTTTTAGCCTGGCGAATATGTGAAAAATGTTCATATTAAAAAGTGATGGAGGCATTTAATGTTTACGACTGGCAAAACTACATTTTTAGACGTATTTTATGTTCTAATCGATCTAGGGGGTTTAGCCCGGCTGATTCAAACGGTTAACCCTTAAACGTGACAAATCAAATGGACGCCACCGAAATATGAAGAATTCATTTCAAAGTAGGTGGATACTCCCCCCCCCAGTCACGCAATGAACTCGCGAGCACTTGGGGCGAGCATTCCACAATTTCCTCAAAATCTTTTCCTTGTCTAAAAATGTTTCGCTCATTCTCATATTAGAGGACCCGCTCCACCCCCTAAGTAGCCACACGTTTCAAACCCTTCCCGACTTTATAGCTCCTGAGAGTAATTATAGTTTAAATCCCGCACCAACAAGATAATGACAATTAACAGCTTCCCTCACTCCCTCCCTCGTGCCCTCCCTTCCTCCTTCCATTGAGCCCTTCAAACGGGTCCTGTTGTGGTGTGTAGTGTGTGTGTGTGTGTGTGTGTGTGTGTGTGTGGTGTGTGTGGGCAGCCTTTGTGTGTGTGTGTGGCGCGCGCGCGTAGATGTGTGAATGTAGCCAATAATTATTGTTTGGGACAGATCTATAATTAAAGTATTTTTAATTTTACATATGGGTTGTGATATTCCTCATTGTGTGATAGTGTCAGAGAGAGAGAGGCGAGAGAGAGAGAAGAGAGAGAGAGAGAGAGACGAGAGAGAGAGAGAGAGAGAGAGACGAAGGAGAGAAGCGGAGAGAGGAGAGAGAGAGAGAGAGAGAAGGAGAGAGAGAGAGAGAGAGAGAGAGAGCGATCGAGAGAGAGGAGAGACGAGAGAGAGAGAGACGAGAGAGATGAGACGAGAGAGAGAGAGAGAGAGAGAGAGAGAGAGAGAGGAGAGAGAGAGCGAGCGAGCGAGAGAGGAGAGAGAGAGAGAGAGAGGAAGAGAGAGAGAGAGAGAGAGAGGAGAGAGAGAAGAGGAAAGAGAGAGAGAGAGAGAGCAACGAGAGAGAGATCTCATGAGGAGAGAGAAGAGAGGAGAGAAGAGAGAGAAGAGAGAGATGGCGAGGGAGGGAGAGGATGCCACGTGGATTACAACATCCCAGGGGAAGGAGGAGGAATGCATTGTACAGGACTTGAGAATATGAAACGATAATTATTGGAAAATACGAAAAAGAAATGGAAGGAGAGGATCGAGGCCTGTGTGTCGCGATTTAGTTGGAGTGACTGTACCAAAGATATGACCACAAAATGAATTTGTCAAGTTTCGGTGGTGGCCATTTTGGCATATCTTGGTACCAGACATGTTAAGAACATAAATGAAACATCTTTTGTATTGTTTGCAGGTACAACGAAATCCGTGAGATCATTATTTTACATAATATACCCTAGATATCGACAAAAAATTATTTTCATGTTACGGTCGGCGCCATTTTGAATTTGTCACGTTTAATGGTTAAACCATTGAAAAAGACAGCGGGAAACCCCCAGATTCGATTGAACATATAAATACGTTCTAAAATGTTGTTTCCAGCCGTAAACATTAAATGCCCATCACTTTTAATAAGAACATTTTCACACATATTCTGCCAGTCTATGAGATTGTTCTTTATTCTGGCACTCACAGCAGAGCTCAAGTCTTTGGCACCAGGATCACATCCAAACTTCAACTTGAAAAACACTCTTCTTCCTCCATAGTTCTTTCATGAAAATCAGAATAATTACATTAGAAAAAACAATGAGAACATTGAACCTGTATACTAGTAGTGGTTGCACTACAAGGTGTAACAATCTGTATATCATAACGTTCTAGATAATTAATGCTGGATAGGTCAAAGCAAGCCAACTAGCTTAACCTGGAAGTGGAGTATATACAATTTTTTGGGGTTGATTTAGGTCACTGAGGCCCAAAATAATATTTAGATAACGTTGTGACATGAAACCCCCCCCCTGTCTCCGGAGAGGTTTGAACGGCGGCCATCTTGATTTTTGCAAATGAAGGAGTTGTCAAATCATAATAAAAGTTATTCCATGGGGTCTAATGCCTTAAAGGCCCCGTTTAAAACATTAAGATTGTTTTAAAAATCTTCCAGAAGCCGAGATATCTTAAATAATAGTATATCAAATAGAACACCGGCGGCCATCGGGGTTTTATGCAAATTTAGAAAAATGCCCAAGGTGACAGGGTGTCATCAAGCGGATTGATTATTATGGATCAGTGGACCAAATCCACCCAAAAACATTGAATATACGCCACTTTCCAGGTTATGCTTAAGTTGGCTGATGGACTATCTTCGTAATCAATAACTAGACCTCACCCTTCCTGGTTGGTGTTAGAGGTGGGGTTCCCATCATGCCCCATGGTTCGTCTACACCACCTTCCAAACCACCGTGTGTGTATGTGTGTGTATGTGATGTGTGTGTGTCGGTTCGTTAAAGTTCTTAATATTCACGATACCAAATAGAAATCTCCGTTGCAGGTAACTTTTTACACAACGTTGATGTGTATGAACAGAAGATGAACAAGTATTTGTATTGACCAAAATACTATTGTTATCCTTATATACACTTCTTCCTTCAAACATTTGTAGAAAATGATTTTTTAGGGTTACTCATGAATAATTAGGGGAAAAGTATAATACGTTTGATTCACTCATAATCAAGAGTTTAGTCAATCAACATAAACTATGGATAAGATTATGATATATGACAAAATTTGAAGGGACGACATAAAATATCATTAAATCATGCTAGTTATTATTTATAGTGAAAGCGTAGTTGATGCGTTCACCCTTCGAAATATCCTTTTTGTTTGTGTGTGTGTGTGTGTGTGTGTGACAGTGTGGTCTGTGGTATCAATCAAGCGATCAGATCATTGCGCTGATCGCGCGATCTAAGTTATACTCTGCGTAAAGAGCTTACCACCTCATAGAGACGCACAGATCTTTGGGTAAGGCTGCTGTGGAAGGCAGGGAGGATGACCAACGTGGCACAAGTCCAAGGCTACAGGTAGGCCATGGAAAGCTTGCCGATCTGAATTTCTCGTCGCTGTCAGCGAGGTTTCAATTTTTCACGTAGGCAAGGTTCCTTTTTTCGGCGACAGGTCCAGTTCATCTATCATATGATGTTACAGAGAACCTGACGGATTAACATTGGATGGGGATTGGTTACGAGTAAATTATATGATCTTGCCTAAACTCCCTTACATATTTTCAGATGTTTTTTGCAATATCCAATTTTCATTGAAATGTATCAATAATGTCTTTTAGTGTGCTGAACATGAAAGCTGGGGTTCGTTTTTCTGATACTTCAAATTCTAAAACATTATTTTTCACCATATGTGCCTTGTTAAACCACTAATGGGAATGACCGTTTAATATTCCGTTTACTGTGCAAATGTGGTCTCCTTCGTCAATAGTGTATAGATCCACACATAGACCACTGTATACCTGGGACTGCACACGCGACAATGTTTTGAATTGCGGGCTGCATAGGTGCCTGCGGGGCGCCCGACAGAGGCTTTTTTTTTTTAGTGGTCTATGGACTTATCATTATAGGACTGGTTTATCAGTATATATGCTATACTGCAATCTACCCGTTAAATGTTTGTTGTATAATATTATCAAATAAAAACCGTTGTAAAACACGCTAAAGAAATAGGCCATTACGAGACTAGGAAGATAATATGCATGAACCTAATATTCACTTACTCTTCGCCATTTTAAACTTTGAGTGTCAACTTTTATCATGAAGGTCTCAATAGAAGCGCAATTTATTAGCTTTCCATTGCTATATTCGTTATCTGATAAAACTTAATTAGAACAATGCATTACATTAGCGTAAAATAAATAAATAAAATCATCAATAGGGTAATTTTCCCGATGATGATGTAATTTATTTAATATATATTTCGTTTTGATAAATAATAAGCACCATGTATAAAATTAGCGTTAACTAAATGAATAACCTCATCAATCGAGAAAATGACCCGATTGATGATTTTATTTATTGATTTAACGCAAATTATGCATGGTTCTAATTAATTTCAGAAAAACGAAATATAGTAATGGAAAAGAATAATATATTGCGCTTCTATTGATATCCTCATGATAAAAGTTGGACTCGTAAAGTTTTTAAATGGCGAAGAGTTGAAGTGAATATTAAGTTCATGAATATTCTTCAGAGTCTTCGTAATAGCAGTGTCTTTACGTGTGGTACTGTATTTTATTTGAAATATTATAGAACAAACATTTACGGAGATTACAGTATATCATATATACTGATAAACCAGTCTATATGATTCGTCCATAGACCACTAAATCTCTTTGTCGGGCGCCCCGCAGGCACCTATGAAGCCCCCGCAATTCAAAACATTGTCGTGTGTGCAGTTCAGGTCTACAGTGGTCTATGTGTGGATCTGATGTGAAATAATGACGGAGGAGACCAGCATTGCACAGGTAAAAGGAATATTACGGTCATTCCCATTAGTTTCCAACTTAATGGGAATTAGGGTCACAAAAAGGGAAACGATTGAGGCGATCCAGGACGAGAAATCGGCGGCCGATCAAAAAAAATGATAATCGGGGACCAATCTCTGTCCAGATCGGGCCGATTGGAAAAAACAATCCTGGTGAAAATGCAGCATTAACTTGGGGATGGGACCATACATCATCCCACAGTCGGACCATCTTCAAGATTGACCAAGGAGTCACCGCCGGATGGGCTTTTCTTGACTATCTTCTTACGTTATTTTAATGCCCACTGCTACTCTGAAGTTGCTAACTGCATGCCTCCCCCCCTCGCGGCCCTCGCGTGCACTAAGACTTTCTAATCATTCTAATCCCTATTCTGTCCATTCTTCCTAATGCAAGATTTAATCAGTATTTTGCTTTTTCATCCCTTCACTTGTTAGCTTATACATATCACTAAACAACACTTACTTGTTGTGAAGGAGAGAAGTTGTCGAGCGGCACACAATTAATAATTATGGGTGATGTATGTTTTGAAATGTATAAAACACAAGGTGGGTATAGTTATATGTAGAATACGTTCTAATAGTCAATTGCACACAAAAGGTATTAACCGCAAAACAAAATTGTTCCGACACACACTAACAAACACACAACGTCAGGACCGTATGAGTGTATCTTGTTCTCTGAGGTAATGTGTCTCCTCAGGCGCGGCAGTGGAGTTGTCGCCAGGATATCAGATAAACAGGGTGTGGTCGTCCTCCGGACGTGGTGCCCTCTGCGGATATGTTGTATGTAGGCGTGGAACGTCTTCACGGGCGTGACACGTCAACAAAAACTAAAATAATTACATTGATTAGGCAGAAAAAGGTGCATGCTGAAATGTATAATTTGTATGGATAAACAGATGTAACTTACAAGGTCAACATCGCTCCGGTCACATACTGGCGGACTTCGCGCACATCTAGAGACATGTACCTAACCATGTTTACAATCCATGTATTTACCTGATTTGTCGATTATTTGCCCTTCAGTGAGAACATATAAAGATGGCCTTTCCGAACAACAAGGCAAAGTGGAAGTACTAGGGATAATGATAATTATGATTGGCATAATCATTGGAATGAAATGAACAGCTGAGTTAGTAGACAGGTCTGTACGGATGTTTCCACAAGTCTCGAGAAAATTTGAGAATTGTAGCTCTAGGAAATGGTATGGGTATATTAGGTGACATATTTAATGCTGAGAAGTATATACTCAAAGCTGTCATAGGGAAAAGTCGAGAAAGTGAAATTAGTAAAATCCTCGTCAGTTTTTAGGAAAGCTATTCAAAATAGTCAGAGCGCAAATCGTGTGTCACTCATAAGAATTGCGAAAATGACGAAAACTTTCTGATACACTGCACCTTCGGGACAGACTACAAGACACATAGAATGTTGTGTAAAGAAGAAATAGGATGTCCGAAGAAACTTTTGTGAAAGAATGTCTTGAAATCAAGGGGTGTAAGAACATAACGATAAGGCCTGAGAAGCATTGCCCTGGTGAGCACCACCTCACAAATACTGTCAACCTATATGTAAAAGGCCAAGAGAGATGCCAGGCAAAAAATACAGTCAAATATTTTGTACGGGCACCTACAAATCAGACATGCTTCCCTATTTTTCCGTAGGAAGTATGGTTATATTACTGTTAATCAATACACCGTACTGTTGATTAAAGTATCATAAAACAGATTTCTTTTACTGAAAAACGGGAAATGTCAAATTCAGTGAACATTCAAATACATGCTTAGATCAAAAAAGGAACTTGTTACCAACGGCATCTTGACGTTAGCACTGATTCAAGGATGAGGGTAATAGTGCTTGAATACCATCTAAATCAAAACAAAGGTTTCACTAAAATTTGTCTCCTAATTAAAGGCATGCATAAAATTCTTAACTGGAAAGAGTGAAGAAGTGGACCCTCCACGCTCTGCGTCAACCAATTTGTTATATTAGTTTGTTAGTCCTTACAATATAATTAACCGAATTAGTTAAAACAGCAGTGCTGCTCTAAACACGGTAAAAAGCTTTGTAAAAGTCGTGCTCATATGAAATCGTGACAAAGATATTAATACAACTAGAAATGAAAGACAAAACCAAACCAAAAAACTCACGCAAATGGCTGGACATTCTTCCCTTTGCCCTCAGAACATCCTTCATTCTCTTGGCATGCGGTCGGTGAGTGATTGAAAATAGTATAGGTCCCATCTCTGTGTCCCACTCCACACTTTATATCTCCACGAGAGGTTTTTGATAACATGATGTAGGGAGGACACTGCTTTTTGGCGCACTTTGCCGTTAATCAACTTTTCAGGCATGTTCTATTGGATTAAGTCTGGGCATAGACCACTGTAACCTGGACTTGCAAACAGCGACAATGTTTTGAATGCGGGGCTGCCATAGGGGCTGCGGGGCGCCCGACCAAGAGATATAGTGTCTACTGGACTATCATATAGGAGGTTATCAGTATATATGATAACTGTAATCTTTGTAAATGTTGGTTCTAAATATATCAAATCAAAAAACAGTTAAAACGCGCTAAAGAAATGCCATTACGAGACTATGAAGAAATATGCATGGACTAAATTCACTTAACTCTTCACATTTAAACTTTATGAGTCAACTTTTATCATGAGGGTATCAATAGAAGCGCAATTGTATTGGCATTCCATTGCTATATTTCGTTATCTGATAAATTAATAGAAACCATGCATAACTTAGCGTTAAAATAAATAAATAAAATCATCAATCTAGTAATTTTCCGATTGATGATGTTATTTATTTACTTATATATTTCGGTTTTCTTGGATAAATGATTAATAACATGTAACTATAAATTGGCGTTGACTAACTAACAGAACCTCATCAATCGGCGAAATTACCAATTTATGATTTTATTGTTAGTTACGCCTAACTTATGCATGGTTCTAATTCCATTTGTCAGATAACGAAATATATCAATGGAAAGCTAATAAATTGCGTTCTATTGATACCATTTATAATAAAGTTGACTCGCCAAAGTTGTCAAATGGCGAAGAGTTGACGTGAATGCATATTTCTTCAGAGTCTCGTAATGGCATTTCTTTAGCGTTGGTTTACTGTTTATTATTTGAAATATATAATAGAAAAAACATGTACGAAGATTTACAGTTATAATATATCTGATAAACCAGTCTATATGATCCAATATGTATATATATATGGAATCCGAGAGGCCCGCCGACTTTCAGGGCCTTGTGCGGACAGGGCCGATATTCCGTGCGCAGTCCATGTATACAGTGGTCTAATGGTCTGGGCATTCCCAGGCCACTCATCACCTCAACATCATTACAACAAAATCTTACCACTGTCTAGGCGGTTTGTGGCAGGAGCACCATTATGCTTAAAGGACAATGACAAATGGTCATCATACACAGGTAACCTGCATAAACTATTCATAGCGTTCTGCATCATTGTGACTGTTCTGGCTCAAAAAATAAATGAGCAGCCCCCTTCCCGCGTGCCAGCAAGTATTCGCTTTTTTCAGTATAACTTTTTTATTTTTGTTGATTATATTAATTTTTATGTTGATGCGAGATATTATACCAAGATATGTCTCAGGTTTCAAGGAAATTGCATGAAATTTACGAGCTATAATTCTTTTTGTGTAAGTTTTCAAGTTCTATAAAATATTGTAATCGCTAAGTAAATATAAAAGAGTTAAAACGTTTTCCTATAAACCTCAAAATAAGGGACATCTGAATAAATAATTGTGAAAGATGATAAGTGTGTAAGTAAATAATAAGCATGGCAAAAATAATGAAAGAAGGAGAAAAATTTTGTGAAAATAGTCACTTCAAAATATGTAGTCAAAAATTACTCATATCTCTAAGGTGAAAATTCATTCTAACAAATTTGTAGAGAGTTTTCGAGAGTTACAATCACAATCAGTAGCAACACAGAAAATTCATTTGGTAAAAGCAATTCAGATTTATGGACTTCAAATGTGAAAAAATTTAGTGCGGTAACAACGTGATCAAAAGTTATAACTAGCTGTATTCAACAATAATGCAATGGTAATAACTATAAAAATGTGCTTGTATATATTTCTGATATACCTCGATACGTATTCGAGTCAAGGGGTCAACCAGAGGTCAACCAGAGGTCAGTAAAAAGGTCACCTTGGGGTCAGCCTAAGGTCACTTGAATTCAGCTAGAATGCCTTTTCCCATCAGTAACTTCCGCATTTTACTTACGAGAGCATGGTTTTAAAGGAGCAGTACAAAAATAGCGGGTAAAGCGCACAAGAAGGACCAATGTGCCTGAAGGATGTCACTGAGCGTCTATCCCCGTACAGACAGCGGCGTGTGCCTCCTTCGATCGATACGGTTAACTGAGGGGCCGGGGCCCGGCAAACAGGGTGGTGCGGACACTGCCAGAGGCAACCTAAACATATCGTACAGTAATCGTAGCACAAAAAGATCGAGGAAAAAAATTGGAAAAAAACATGGAAAATAATGAAGAAATACAGCGAAAAAGCAAAACGCTGATGGGAAGGGGGAACGGCGTGGCACACGCCGCGGGATTTAAATTTTAAAGACGCTATATGAGTCGTACACGTGGACAGGACTACGGAGGACCGCGCGGGATGATGAGATACAATAGCATGAATATTTTCAGAAAACTACGATTTTTGGCCATAATCAGTGGAAGCCCCCTTAAGCCCACTAAAGCATCCCCCACACCATTACTGAAGCACTGTGTTTCACTGCCTTGAGAGTGTAGCGTGGGTCGTATCTGGTCTCCGCACTGGTCTCCTGACACGAAGTCTGCTGTGATGATCTGGAAACTGCTTCATCACTCCACATGACGTTATGCCACTGATCTGTGGTGCTGTCCTTGTGTTGCCTAGCAAAACAAAGGTGTTTACGTCGCATTTTATTAGTTAGAAGTGGCTTCGGGCAGCAGCACATGATGGAATGCCGGGGTGATGTCGAAGGCGGTGCTGAATTGTTAAAAATCGCGGTCAGGGAGGGTCAGGATCAGCGGCGATAGACCTCCCCTTTCACCGCCTGAAGGCACACTAAACATAATAGGCGAATTTTGGTGGGGAAAAGCCGTAAGAAGCCGGCTTCTGGCAGCTTGCGTTTTCTGTTAACTCGAGGCACTTTTAAGAAGCCGGCTTGCCCAGCTGGCGCAAGCCGTAAGAAGCCGGAGGAAGCGAGGGCCTGGGCTCGCTTCTCACGGCTTCTCACAGCTTCATACGTGACGTCGAGATAAACAACACATATGGCGGGCCAGGCGGAGCTTGTACCAGAGTGAATATCGTCGTATAAATAATGTAATAACAGATAACAGCACACAAGTAAACACATAGATGTACATTCAAAAGCATGGACTTACCCTTTAAAACCACGAACAAGAATATACAAGATTAATGACATGATAGGACAACTTTAAAACTGGTGAAAGAATCATCAAGCCTGACGATAGTCCCTAGCTGTGACGTAGTAGTTTTTGCAGAATTTCGCTGATAATATGGCACAAATTAACCAAAATTTGTACATTTAGTATCACGGGCTTAACTTTCGGACCACACTAATAGAGCTAAAATGGTATGACATGATGAAAGGAGAACGTCAAGTCTGGTGAAATAACTTTCGCGAGTCTTTTGACACTAACACCAAAGTAGTTTTTCCCAGTTTTACTAATTATGCTATGAAAAGCAGACCAGAAACATTTTCGCTGATGCATTATGCTCCAAGAGAGAGAGAGAGAGAGAGAGAGAGAGAGAGAGAGAGAGAGAGAGAGAGAGAGAGAGAGAGAGAGAGAGAGAGAGAGAGAGAGAGAGAGAGAGAGAGAGAGAGAGAGAGAGAGAGAGAGAGAGAGAGAGAAGAGAGACAGAGAGAGAGAGAGAGAGAGAAGAGAGAGAGAGAGAGAGAGAGAGAGAGAGAGAGAGACAGAGAGAGAGAGAGAGAGACAGAGAGAGAGAGAGAGAGAGAGAGAGAGAGAGAGAGAGAGAGAGAGAGAGAGAGAGAGAGAGAGATATTAGTAGCATACCTATCAGTTGTTTTGTTAGTTAGAGAAATGTAAGTTCATGTCCGTGGCCTTATGGTACTAGATGTCCTGGGTGTAAAGTGATAGCTTGATGTTGTGGGTAAAAATTATTTACAGCAAATGTTGTTTTTATGTGCAATATGTGTTAAAATCTTTTGACTTGCATGTTTCTATATATTTATGATCAAAATTTATTTGAGAAAAAATTCCCC